>JBAMYA010042374.1:0-14486 GCA_037176975.1 Arrhamphus sclerolepis
GAAAAGGAGTAAAAAGAGGAAGACAATGAATCAGTTTGAAACTTACTCCCCCTTAAAATGATTGATGTTCCTTAAACAGTATTTTGGATCCATTTTTAGAACATCCTACTTCTACAGAGGGTTGTTGCTCAAAGTAAAACTGAAGCAGCAACACAGTGACACCGGATGTTTATGATTTGAAAAGGCAAAAGGAAATATGACCTTTTCCAAATTACTAGTCCTTTCTTTTGATTTAAAGCCCTGGCCTACAATAACAAATAAGTCACTCAACATGGTTCTAAACAAGACACTTATTCTAGACCTAAAACACCAACCCACCTGTAGTCCAAAAAGGCACAGTAGAGGAAGACTTTATTGCTCTGATTTAGTATTTGGTCCTGCTGTTCTTTAGTCTGAAAGAAAGAAAAAAAAGGGGGTCGGTGAAATAAAATTAAGAGGTTTAATTAAAAAGGAAGGTGCTTAAAAGGGAGTAAACTGGCAAATCAAATGACCAAAAACTTAAAGGAACCTGTTTGGGAAATGTTCTTAGAAGCATCAACAGGTAAGGTATATATCTGAGGAATATCTGAGATGGAATATTTCCTTAAAGCCTCTTGGCTTTTCCAAATTTTAATCAAATACTCAACACACACACATCTCATACTGATGTATGAAAATTAAAAGTTATTGCGCTGCTATGCAGCTAAACTTTAGATGTGTAATTACTCATTTTTCTTTTTTTAAACTTGTGATGCAAAATTGGAGATTGTTTTTCTTCTGGAGGTTAAATCCCAGTAAATTATTTTTATTTTACTTAAGGAAAAAGACTGGCAACCTCATAATTCAAATTTTTCAACCGAGCAAAAATCCCTCTTGTCTTCAAGAATCTTATTTGATTATAAATCACTTTTTCCATGTCACTCCTAAATATGAGATTTGGAGTCTCCAGGGACAGTGAGCTAATGCCTACAATGCAAGAATGCAGTAATTGGGGCTTGGATCCATTTTCAGGTCAACCCTCCTCAATCTGTCATCCATAGAAATAACACTTCCATGGACTGGTTGAGTGTACATTGAGAGTCCATACACCTCTTTTTCTCCCTGAGCTTCAGCTTTGAGACTGTATAAGTATAAGATGGACTGCGTCTGCAATATTTCCTTTTGGAAAAAGTGAGAGTGTGAGGGAAACTGACAGTCAGGCTGTCTGTTTCCTGGCCCACAGGCACAGTGATTCATATTACAAAGCACAGCACAATACCTTGACTTCATTTTGCAATCAAATTGCTGCTCTCATTCTGTCTGTTTTGCACATGTGGCCCTTTATTCATCACATACTGTGACACTTGAAGCAAATGCAGTGGACAGATATTCATGTGGCCTAATAGACCATTCAGGGCAGTGGGTCCAGACACAATGAGGGTGTCTTAAATGCAACTCCTCATGGCTGACTGCTGGCTAGCTCTGGCTAAATGCAAGTGAATCTGTGGATGGACTTGCATTTCTTACGTGGGCTTTAATAACTTTTATTTCCTTAAAGATCTAAATAAAAGCAGACGGGGCAGAGATGAACTACGGCTGGAATTCTGCATTACAGAGTCATATTTGCTCTCAGTGAGACTTTAATGTTCCTGTGCAAGGAGCTAGAACTAATTATAATATTAACCACAAAATGTAAATGCAGTCTGATGGGAAACAATCCATCAAACCCTGATTTGTTTCAGACACTAGCTGAAGTATGCATTAGCTAACACACCATCACACATATAAGGCCATACTTCCTCTCTAGCAACTGTCTGTTGGTAGTAAATCCAGCTTGGGTTTTCCAGTTTATATCTGAGAAGAGGTGCAGGGACCTGATACTCACTGGTGAGCATTTAAATGCTCTTGGAGATCTGGCAAAGCTTTGAGTGGATGCTATTGTTTCCCTCATGCCCCGCGGCCTCAGAATTCACCAGCCAAGAGCGCAGCTGGCGCTCCAAGTCTTTATTAACAACAGAAGGTCAGCAAACACCACCCTGGAAATCACTCTGAGCGTCATGAAGGGAGCAGAACTGAGTGTGATGGATGGGTGATGTAGAAAGTCAGGATGATAAAAGAGAAGAGTATCAAGGACCGAGGCTGATGAATCACACATTGATAGAGTGTATTTTGTGCTTCTGTTTTAGTATCCTAATTTGTACAAATGTCAAACACTGCATCCTTTAAAAAGGTCTTCTGTAAATGCTTCTCAGTTGTTTCTGACTTTCATAGATGTGGAGTTACATAACAAAAATATAAGTTTTAAAGCTCTATGCTGCCATGAAAGATCTACTTCATCCCTAAACTACATGAATATATATAGAGAAGAACTCACTATAATTATATGTCCTACCTTACAAATACCTAGAAGTACATGGGTTATTAGAGAAAAGCTCTTGACAGTCTAATCTAACAAGAGTGCCAGGCATGACCCCCCCGCCGGACCCAGAATCACTGCACAGACGGGAGGAGCTGATTCCACAGGACAGAACCAAGGGCCACCCTGCACGGGTCACCCAGCTACAGGGGTCACTACACCTCATAGGGATCCAGTATGGACCCCCTCCAGGACACTAGGTGTCAGGTGAGAGACACCCAAGCACGCCCACGGCACCTCCCCCACCATAGCAGAGCCATCCTCCACAGCATCAGCACCTCTAAGTCTGGATATTGATCCACACCACCACTGCACCCACCCAGACAAGTCAAATCCAGTGAGCCTCAGAACCCTGAACCTAACCCTGTGTGGTGGTGTGAGTATTAAGCAGTTTTCCAACTCCCTGATTGGAAAACAGATAATGGGTGAGTGTGAATGCTACCAAACTCTGTATTGTGGACTCAAAGTAATAGGATAGGCAGATATTTTTTCCTTCTTCTCCTTTTTTTTTAATCAAAATGATTTTTTTGTGCTATTTACATTTTGTGGGCTTAAATTAGTTCAAATGACAGCTCAGCAACTGTAACTAGCTTCAAATACAGTGCAGTTTATGAAACGTACATGTGAAACACAGTGACCTATAAAAACCCTTTAAAATGTAAAACTTTTGGCAGCTGGTGTATTACGACCCCAACAGCTGCTGGGTTCCCAAATAATGTAAAGCCATGATGCAACTCTACTGGAGTAACTAATGTGACATGCCTGTTAGGTGCTGGTAGGATTTCTCTTTTACAACTTTTCTTTTGACCAAGAGCTGAGGACTTCTGCTCATGTTTCTTTTTCTCTTTTTCTTTTTTTTTTTTGTGAAGCTTGATGCATTTACTGTGACTCGCCTAACAGAGGCTTTTCACATTCATTGCATAATGGAATCAAAAAGGAAACACCATCCATCAACTCTGATCTTTATAGAAATTTTACAGAATTTTTTCTTTTATCCCACTGAAACTAACTAACTGATCCTTTTGCAAAAAACAAAACAAAAAAAACAAAACAAACAAACAAGCAAACCTTAGGCGTTCAAAAGAGCAGTTTAAGTTGAAGACGAGTGTACATCCATTCTCATTTCCCTGCTACCTAACAAAACATCATTTTGATATGGTTGTCATGCTTTTTTGCTTTATATTTATGAATACATAATGGTAATGGACAGAAGTCAAGCTGGAACTAAAAATTCCACAATTTGTTTTGGTCTTCATTGTGCACATCCCAGATGTGATGGTTTGGATACATAAGGAGAGGGGTTAGTGAATGGATTGGCAGAAGAATACTGAAGATAAAACTGCCTGGCAGGAGAAAAAGTAGAAGAAAAGGAATAATATTTCTGGATGTGGTGAAAGAGGACAGGATGTGGTGTGATAGAGGAAGATACACACAGGATAAACTGGATCTACTGTGGATCTTTGGTTAAATGGAAAAGCCAAGGAAGAAGATGAGCAGTAAAAGAGAAGCTAAAAGTCACAATGTCAAGAGACTTTATGAGATAAGCTTGAAAGTAACAGGAAAAGTCTTCCTTGTATGAAATCCTGATTGGTTTTATCATTCCCGTCATTTCATTCAGTTCAGAGATCAAACAGAAAGGAATATTGGATGCAATTTGCTGGTTTTATCAGACAAACTACAAAGTTGGTATTATTTGAATAATGTGTTTTTTAATGAAATGGACTGAATTTGAATGAGTGTGAATATACTGTAGATGGATAACAATTTAAAAAATGGAATACAACTGGAATACACATGAAGTAAAGTCTATTGTATTTAAATAGATTTCACTTCATGTGTACTTTCTATGGTAAGTGCCCTGAGATGGCCTTTGTTGTGAGTTGTGATTCTGCAATTGAACTGAACTCAATTGAATTGAATTGAGGCTGTCTGTGATGAACAAAAGCAGACAGAAGATTTCTAGTTTTTCAACTAATGTATATAAAAATCATTAGTAGCAATAAAACTGCTCCTGTTCCAACTTTTCTGCAATGTGTTGCTGCCCTGGAATGCAAAATTAGATTATATGATCAAATAAGATGCAGTTAACAAGAAAACATGAAATATCTCAGGTTCATGTTGTGTGCAAAACAAGAGATGTCAAAGTAATAGTCACTGTACTTTTTGAATGTGCATTTCCTTCTGTTTTGGGGTTGTTTCTTATACAATAAGGATTTTTTAAAGTTTGCTCACTTTTTTTTACACATTATGGTTGCCTTCTCGTGTCAAGGGTCACCATTTGTGACCAGTGGTGTCCATCCTTCCATTCAACAACTATTCCTGCTAAGCGTTAAGGGTGTCACAGGGTTCTGGCACCTAACATAGATGTTATTAGATGTAAGGAGATGCACAGTGTGGACAGACTGACAGTCATTTCACAGTCCAAAAACCTATAAAATGACGTCTGCATATTGACATATCTAGTGGGATGAGTGGTATACACTTTTGACATGCTAATTGGACCACTCCTCCCCCTTTCACACACCAGGCATCAACACGACATTCAACCTCAAAACAAAAAACCCTAACTGACGTCTGATGCATTTATTGGCCATACTCGATGCAAAAATCCACCCTTTTGCTTTAAAATGTCTAATTTCTGGGAAAACTGATGATGGATCAAAATAAATACTGTCATCCATCACAAAACAATTTGCTGTTTGTGTAACTGCCTCCTTGTGGTTGAGCTTAAGCCTCAGCAAACACTCAAAGCAGATGTTCCTAAACATCAGGCAACCCCAGGCCAATTTAAATTGACAGCTGGTTCTCTAGTGAGGTGCTAATGAAGAACGAATGGAGAAAGCGACACACCAACACCATCCAACAATCAGATTCAAAACAGACATGCTTGCACTGGATGAAAGATGACGTCCTTGAAGTGTGTATGGAGCACAAACAGAAAGACACACGCACACACACACACGCAGACACACACAAACACACTTCCACATGAAATCACTCCAGAGCATGTCATTGCTTCAGTTACTTTTTTGTCCAGTACTTGCTATACTATCAAGCCTTTGTTTTAATATCCTCTAGGTCTTCCAGTTAGAAAACAAAACAAAAAAGAAAATCATTATTTCCTACCAATAATTGTGATTGGAGCAATGGACCGTTGACTTATATGTATTCATATGAAAATTAGTTCTTGGCCTATGTTTAATTTTTATTCTTTTTTTCATCTATTTATAAGGTTTCTTCTTTGGCCCAGATAAATCCTCTCATTCTATCCAGTTGGATTATGCTGAATTTAAAGAAATAGAAGTGAAGAAAAGAAAAAAATACACAGCTATGTGATTTATAGAGCGAAAAGGAAGGATCTCCTTTCTCTTTAGAAGTTCCAAGTGTTTTCAGAGCACAGTGAGCCAAGGTGTAATTTGTACTGTTTGTATTTGGTATAGATAGGAATTTTGTAGCAGCCAAGGCTCAGTAAAAACATAGAAATTCATCTAGCCTATCTCATACTGCTACAAAACATTATTTAAAGTTATCACTACACATTGTGAATGTATAAAGTTGCAATGTCTTGCATTACTCAGTCCAGTGCACCAAACAAAAGATCCCAAAATTGAACTTGAAGGAAAAAGATTACTGAGCCACCTCATATAAACGTTAGCATCAGAGCCTGTGACTCTGACTGAGTACAGCTCTTTTGGTTGCTATGGCAGGGCATTTCACTCTGAGGTGGGTCTTAAAATGATACACAAACACCGTGCAGAGCAACAATCTGAATCTGTCCAGAAAAAAAACAAAGGGCTCTGAGTGAGCTCATGCTGTCAGGGGACCCATAAAATGACACACAGCTGTGGTCTCAGCTCAGTTTCTGAGGTAGACACCACAAATGCTGAGATGTGTTGATAGTCGTGCAGGGTGTGAAGAAAACCGGGGACAATTTAACAACTCCAGAAGTTACAGAATTATTGTAATAAGATGAGTGGTGGGAGTTCACAGAAAAAACAACAGAGTTCCCCCCGCCCCCACTTTTAGATGTAACCAGACATGACAAAGAAATAAGTTCTCCCAGTGTGAATTCATGTGTTACATTCCTAAAGACTTTCATATGGCTCATTACAATGTTTCTCTTTTTTCTGGCCTGTTTCAAAGGAATAACATGCTTGCATCTGCAAGTTTAGGAGTGCCCTGTGAGTGTCTTTCATGAAGCACACTGGGAAATATGTGGGATCAAATAAGTATAAATAAGATTTATAAATAATGTTGTACATGGATAAAAGCTGTTCTTGAATGTTTGAGTATCACCCTTTCCATACGTACCAGGGGTGAAGTGTATTTTGTGAACATATGAGTCAAAATTCTAGGACTGAATGTAAAGTCTGAAGTGCTGATCTACACAGTAAAATCAGGGGTTTGCGAAGCAGATATTTTGCAGGGTTAACAAAGCATTCTGACGAAAACAACAACAATAACACATTACATTACATTTTGTCTACACTAACTAGAACTAGGTTCCATTTGTGAAATTTTGGGAAATTAGCACAGGCCTTTATACAAAGTACTTACAACAGAGAAAATAAAATCAAGCCACAGTAACATAATAAATTATGGAGTAAGTGCAGTTAAATCAGCATTCAGATGAGTGTGGCTAGGACACAATTCAACTGCAGGTTAGGAAGTTAAAGAGAGAGCACAGCAACAACAGAAGGTATTCTTGGAAGAGGAGAATTTTCAGCAGCTTCTTGAACGCAGAGAGGGACGATTGTGCTCTTGTAGATACTGGTGCATGTGGGAGAACAGTCTCGACTGAGATTGCCTTGTGTGAAGAGAGGGAAAGGCCAATTGACATTCTTTTGATGAGTGCAATGTATGAGAAGGGGTGTAAGCCTCTACAACTAAATTCATAAAAGCAGGTGTCAACCCTGAGAGCGCCTTGTAGTCAAATGTCAGCAACCTATGTTTTATTTGGGCAGCCACAGGTAGCAAGTGTAACTCAATGAATAGAGGTGTGATATGGACTCTTCTGGGTTGATTAAGGCCAGGCAGACTGCAAATGTTCTGGATCTTTGTAGGGGTCGTATTGCGCAAGCTGAGAGGCCAGCTAGGAGGGCCTTGCTGTAATTGAGGCAGGATATAACAATGGCCTGTACCAGGAGCTGTGTTGCATGTTCAGTGTAAAATGCAAAGCAACAAGACTGGGGAACTGAAGCAACATGGTCAAAGAAGGAAAACTTTTCATCCATCATGACACCCAGGTTCTTAGTGACCTTCGTAGGAGTGACAGTGGTAGAGGCAATGTTTATGTTTGTATTGTGGTTGATTGCAGGGATAGCCAACACTTCTGCTCTTAGGTTTAGATGAAGGTGATGTTCCTTCATCCAGGCAGATAGGTCAGAGAGACTAATAAGAGAAAATATGGAAAATGCAATAAACTGTATCAGTCATAATCCCAAGTAATCCCAGTATCCAGCATTATCCAAATATCATATTGTTTTTTTCACTCTTCTACTATTTGTATTTTCCATATTGTCTCAACCTTTTCTGATTTGCAGCCTGATTCCCATTAAACACATGAAACAATGTTGACTGACAAACTATTGTTATGAAATAATTTGATGTCGTTTATGTTCTTTGAAAATGAAGCAAAAATGATTAATATAAGAACACATTAGGTGGTGATTGGACTAATTCATTAGTTTTCTTTATTTAGTATTTGAGAGTCATTGGCTTAGCTTGGTTAAATGGTCTGATACCTGTCACGGACCATTGATTTCGCTCATCAAATCAACCCTTTGTCAAAATGTCAAAAACATTGCACACGCAATCCACTGCAATAACACTTTTTTAAAAAAGATTAACAGATATTGATTTTAAAGTCTTAAGCTTGGATATTTCAAGACTTGAAGATATTCATATGAATGTATTTAACTTTGTTGTGATTTGACTTCCTCATGATATAGTTGCTCTTGCACAACCACATATATCTATCTCTTCTGCACAAACCTAAGTTTCACATCTAGAACCTTTGACAGTTTATCAAAGGCTGATATACAGGTACAGTTTTTGAAATTCACAAATGACAAACATTTATGGCTCCCACAGGGAACCAGAGGGTACCAGCAAGAACTGGTACTGGCAACGTTGAGGAAAGTAGATGGGGGTGGGGCGGGGGTCTTTAAATCTTTTGGCAAGTGAAGAAAAGCAGTGACCAGCTCTCCATCTGTGATTGATCAGTGCGTTGGCTCACACAGCTTGTGTTCATATGTGTGTTGGTATAAGGATGGGTGTGGTTGGCTGTGAGAAGGAGTAAGAAAGGCAGGAGCGCCTTCACTCCCAGGGATTAAGATGGGCGTGTTCTTGGAGCTATAAAAAGACATGGCTTCTATTGTAGCAAAAAAGACTGATATAACCACTAGCTGATTTGACTAAATAGTGAGAGTGTTAGTAGAAGGCACAAAATAACCTTTGTGTGTGACTAAACAATCAATCTATTATTTTCCATGGGCACAGGAAGCTCCAACAAGTCTAGACGTCCCTGTGAACTCTACATGTACATTTTCCCTGCCTGCTGCTGCATCTTTACTATATATGTATATGTATGGTTGCTGGTCTTTCAAAGAAGGGAAGCTCATTGTTGGTTTACATCGTAAAATTTGTCAATTTATTTATACATAAATTCAGACATGACTAAATGACAGGAGTTTGTCGCCTTGTTTCTTTTTCCTCCTCTCCTTTCCTTCTGGGATGCGATGTTTGATAGTGGTGGACAGAAAAGTAACTGTACTTTCAGACCGAAAGCGATAAATGTCTCAGAGTTGCCAAAGAGTCCCAAAAAGCGTCACTGGACACAGCTGCAAAATCAGCAAAGTTGCCATGACGTAAAAAACAGTCAAAAGTTCTATATTTCGGCTGTTGACATTCTAATTGGTTGTTGCCAAATGGTGTCATAGGTCATTTACATAAAGTTGACTGAGGTTTAACCTTTATCACTCAAGATGCCCAAGTTTCATTGCCAGCTTCTCTTGTTACTTTTGTCCATAAAAAGTTAATTACTTCCGTCGCTTCTGCCACCTGTATTGCTTTCGGTCTGAATGTATGGTTAAAGTTGCGGCTTTTACTGTTTCTGTGGTGTTCTGTGGTATGGCCTCTCTCCCTCTTCTTCCCATTCACGATTGGGAAAAAAGTCTGTCTCACCTCCGTGCATGTTTAAGTACACTCTTGGCCACTCACTTTAGATTCCGGGACATTTTATCTGACTTGCGGGCATCAGGGAACTGCTATCTAAATGCAGGTGACTCCCAGAACTTCCGGGGGACTTAGGATGTCTATAAATTCTGCTCTCTCTTCCTTTTCAGGAAAATGGTGTGAGGACGAACTAACAAAACGATATTAAACTCAAACAAGGAAATACCATGAGTATGTTTTATTTACGTTGTAAGAAATGAACAGTGGAAATGGTCAAGTAATTTCACCAAGAAAATACCAAGAAATGGGTTGCAGTTGGTCTTTTGACTTCACTTGCAGAATCCACAATGGGACTGAGCTCTCAATGATTAAATGACAGTGTATATGTCAAAATAGTTCTCAATCAAAATGAGATTCAGCCTTTTGACTGATCCTCCAATCATTATGCGGAAGCTTAGCATCCAGGCCAGCCCACAGCTCCATTCACCCCCAGAGAAGCCGAGTGTCCAGGGCATTTATGCAATGACTATTGAGTTTTGAGGCAATGAAAAAAACTGTTCCACGAAGTCCCATTGAAGTGCTAGCTCAGCTTCTACAGGCAATGCATTGATCACAGACCATAAAAGGATTTCTTGAAATTTAAGGCATTGACACTTCTGAACAAACTTGTCTTCAAGATGAATGTGTTCTAACACACTTGTCATCAATGAAATGAAGAACTGTACATATTTGAACATTTAATTTTTGACATTTTAGGGGAAGCTGAGCTTCAATTAAACCTCTATTCAAAAAGATGTCTTAGATTCTGACGATATAGCCAGCTACAGGCCTATTTCCAACCTTCCTTTTATTTCCAAAAATTCTTGTTTCAAATCAACTAAATCATCTTTGAGGAAACAATATAAATGATGAGCTTCAGTCAGGTTTTAAACTTCAAAAAATTAAAAGCAAGTTGTTAGATTTAGAGTAACATAAGTAAAATGCTTCAAGTCATATTTATCAGACCAATTTCAGTTTGTATATATAAATAATGATTGTTCTAGTCATACTAGAGTCAGCTGTGGAGTACCTTGGGATTCTGTTCTTGGACCGACACTTTTCTCTTTACACGTTTCCTTTAGGAATCATCATTAGGAAGCATAACAACAATTTTCATTTTTATGCAGATGATACTCAGTTGAACTTATCCTTGCAACTACATGAAGCTAATCAGCCTTGTTAGATGGATGCATTTAAAGTGTGAAGACCTGGATAACTGGAAATTCCCTGCTTCTTAATTCAGATAAAACTGTTATTGTAATTGGTCCCAAGCACCTCCAGGAGGCCCTCTTGAGTTGTACAGTTAATTCAAATCACATTACCTCTAGCTCAACATTTAGGAACATCTGTGTGAAGATTTGTCTTTTAACTCTCATATGAAACACGTCACAAAGTCAGGTTTCTGCCATTTGTGTAATTTCAGGAAAATTTGAAACATCCTGAGTAAAGAGTAGAGAAATTAGTCCATGCTTTTGTAGGCTCTAGGCTGGATTATTGCGAAGCATTATTTTTTTTGCTGTACAAATGGCCTTGTTAAAAACCTTCATCTGGTTCAGACTACTGAAGCAAAAGTACAAACCACAACTGGGTATAGACATCACATCTCACAAGTTCTAGCTTCATGACATTGGCTCACTATTAAATTTAGAATCAAATTCAAAATATTACTTCTCGCATATAAGGCCTTGAATGATAACACTCCAATATATCTGAAAAATCTCATAGTTCCTTACTGCCCTAGTAGAACACTCTGCTCCCTGAATTCAGGCTTAATTGCTATTGCAAGAGTCTGTAGGTCTAGAAAGGGTGGCAGAGCTTTCAGCTATCAGGCTCCTCTATTGTGGAATCAACTTCCATCCATAGTCCGGGAGGAAGACTCCCTCTCAGCATTTAAAGCTAGGCTTAAGACCTTCCTTTTTGATAAAACCTTTAACTTCATAGTCTCCCAAACCACCTCCAAGTTATGCTGCTATAGGTCTAGGCTGCTAGACGGAGTCCTGTTGTACAATGAGCATCTTCACCCTGTCTATCTTATCTCAGTCTCAGATTGTCGTGAATCATTTAATAGAATCAACATTGTCTATCTTCTGTAGTCTTGCTCTCTTCTCCATTTTCAGGGGGTGTCATGGTGATGAATATATATTTTTATGCCAGATATTTGTATATTTTTGTACCTCATCTCTCTCTGTCCTTTATCCTCACTGTCCTATCTCCTGCCTCATTTCTTCCTTTACCCAGCTGGCTATCAGCAGGAGTGTCTCCCCATAACTGAGTTCAAGGTTTCTTCCCAAGAGGGAGGTTTTTCATGCCACTGTTAGGCTTTGCCATGTTATGCTCGGGGGATGTGCTCTCAGTTTCTCTGAAGTGCCAGAGAGAACTTTGTTGTAAATAGACGCTATATAAATAAAATGGAATTAAACTGAATTGAATTGAAAAATAATTTGTGAGAGACTGCAGAATTCAAACAGGGTTATTGAGTTTCAGATTTATTAATGTGCACTGCTTTTCTATCTCAGTTTACCTCATTTATCCATCTCAGATTGTTCATTATGCTATATATGACTGGCTGTTTGACTTATCCTTTATAAACTATATGTTTGCTTGGATAGGTGCATGTTAGGTTTCATTTTGGTTTTTGGTGGGCTTTGCTTAAGCCTGTGTTGTAGTTGCTCATTTTGGAAAACTAGATTATATTTGAAAATTGCTTGCTTTGTTACCGCATCATGAGGGTTAAAGTTGTACATTTCAGCCCTTTATGTTAGGTGCAGTTTTGCTTTGCTTGTGTAGCGCTACTCTCACTGTTTCAAAAACCAAACTAGCCAACTGTTGGCCATAGTATTTAAACATAGCTAACACTTTTTAAGAGTATTTGATTTGATATTTGATCTCATCCAGCAAATGAATGATAAAATGGTGACATACTTCTTAGTAAGTTACATCACAAATTAAATGAAATAAAAGTGACTAATATTAGGGACCACCATCACATACTTCTACTCTGTTCCACCCATCACCTTCACAATCTTATAGAGCCATCAAGCTAACACTCTGCTTTATATTCCTGTAAAATCAAACACCCTTGTCAAAATCTGTTTTTTGAATCTTCCCAGCTTTATCCTATAACTAGACTTTGCCTGTGAACTAAAACTTTTCCATTGATTCACTTCATACCATCAGTGTGATGCTTGGATGGAAGAAGGGGACTCAAAGATGGTGTCAGCTTTTCATGTACATATCAATGTTTAACTGCAGACCCCAGTGCCTCCCACCCTCTTTTTTCTTTTGTTTTTCTATAAGTCTTCTTAAACTGAACCAGAGTCAGACAGCAGGAATTAATCACAGATGGTGCCAGACTCCAATCAACACTACAGTTCACTGGTATGAGAAAGCATAAATGCCTCTACAGTCTTGATAACACCTTGTTAAGGTATCAGACCTGTTCTGTTCCTCAACTGGGAATGGCATGACCTCACCAGGCTGTTACTCTGCATCAATCAAATGTGCAAGGTCACTCCGACATCCACCACATAACTTTGAGTTTTGCTTTATTGAATCGTACCAGCTTTAACACAAGGTTATGTACAGGCTGGTGACATCATCAATCAGCGGTCTGGTATGTTTGTCAAAGCAAGTGCCAGATAAAGGAAATTGAGGACATTCTCATCTGATCCCTAAGTTGACTCTTTGTTACAGCATGAGACCATACTTAAAAGATAGACAAGGAAGCTGATGCATTTCTGCATCAGACCTCAGCAAGGTTTTAATGAGTATGCTCAGCACTTGTCTATTCTCAAGGAATAAACAGAGAAATCACTGAGCAGGATGAGGTGGTGCCATGAGAAGACATCTTACGTTTAGGTAACTCGTCCAGATTATAAAGACCACCATAAACTATTATGGCCACATACTGTGTGAGCTGCCTCCAAGCTTGAAAGGTGCTAAGTATCCATTGACTGCCAAAGACATTAAAGTTCCAGAAATAGTCTGTTTTTGACTAATTCTGACCACAAGTCTGAGCAGCAAACCAGTTATAGCAAAACAGCCTGTTTCTGGGCATCATCCTAGCCAAAAAGTGCTGAAAGCCAAATTACAATGGAGTTCCTCAATATAAATCATCATTTGAGCTATATTAAGTTGAAATGTGATGGCATAGCGTGTTACAATCAGCATGCATTCATAATAAGTATAACAGCTTATTTGTAATGGGAGAGAGAAGAGAGAGTACAAGGAATCCAATATATTCTTACATCAGAGTTAAAGGCAACCCAACCAAAATAGCAACACATTGACTCTATGGGCAACAGAAGTGATGAGCATCGCTCCAACTACTGTAACAAAAGAGACTGTAAGCCCTCTTCAGTCTAATCACTGTTGCAGGAAGCAGGCCAGATAATTAAAGTATACATATGTATTCCACCAGGAAAAATGACGGCAAAAATGTAACTACGTACGTATGTTATGACGCTGCATGAGTTACTTTTGTGTTTTTATGAGTAGCAAGAAAAAAAGATGTACTGGTAATTCAGTTCACCAGAAAATGAGTACTCCTAGAGGGACTTTTAAATCAAGCAGAATAATAACGTTATCGTGGAGCCAACTGGTTTTGTTAAATGCCTCATCAATGGTAATCTAATACCAACTGAGACACATCACTTGGGTGAAAAGACTATTGTAAAAATTAATGAGAAAAACAGAAAAAGATATACATGCCTATACCACTTTGATGTATACCACCACATTTTTGACTTCACAGGGAAGAATGCTAATACAATACACATAATATATTTTAAGTTTCATTACATGTTTCAGTAACATTTCACATGGAAAACTGGCACAGTCGCTGCCATAAAGCACAAAAGAAAAATGTGTTCTTGTATTTTCGCTTGCACATTGCCTG
>JBAMYA010042375.1:0-14485 GCA_037176975.1 Arrhamphus sclerolepis
GCAAGAAAAAACTCCCTCATGGGAAGAAACCTGGACCAGAACCTGGATCTTAGGGGGACCCTCCTGCTGAAGACCAGGAGGAGAATTATGACAGTGAAGGATAGAGGAGATGAGATGATTGTCTCCACTTCATGCCACAAAGTGGTCCAACAGTTCTGTCCTCAGTCTCTGGTCCATCACTCATATACCCCACAACTGCAGAGTAATCTGAGTATTTCTGCAGATGACAGGACTCTGCTGCTGGAAGTCTGAGGTGTTCAGAGAGAAGAGGAATGGTGAAGGTCCAGTTCTCTGTGGTGCCCCAAAGCTGCTGACCACCTGCTCAGGCATACAACCATTCAGTTTGTCAGGTAGTCAGTCACCCTGGTGGTCAGTCATCCAGGTAGTCAGTCACCCTGGTGGTCAGTCATCCAGGTAGTCAGTAATGCTGACTGTTGGACAGATGACCCCGTCAGACCCTCAGTCATCACTCCACCCCCACCCAGCCTGAGGTGCTGGTGCTGAGTGCTGGTATGTGCAGTAAAACCAATCAGGAGCCATTTAGTGCATCACTCATTCAACTTCCACAAAGCTTTGGAAAACAAATTTATTCAACTGCTCTCATCCATCACCAGTTTATGTTACAAAACCACAGCGTACTTGTTGAGTAGAGTTATCATTGTAATAAAACATGTAAGACAACTGTGAATGCGGTGGGTCTTATGCGTTATATTTATTTGATTTGCAGTCCAATTTTGTGTCAATAGCAAATACCTCAAACATACTCCAGCTCTCTTCTGTAAGAATTCCTGAATAAAATTTGCGTCCACGACTGCACGTCTTCATGATCTTCCTGGTGTTCGCCAGCATCAGCTGTTACTTTAAGTATTACAGCGTTACTACAAACAGAAACCAAAGACAAAACAACAGACTGCAGCTCAGGGTTCTGAACCTGCATCCTTGGCTGGATCTGGATCAGAACTTGCATCAGGTATAATTATTGCTCATGGTTGTTTCTTCAAGTCTGAGAAATCAGGGCGTATTTGACCAGAGCAACGTCCTGACAGAACCCAGAAGGTCATTTCTTTGAGCTGCTGTGATGTCCCAGAGGGGAGCCCTGAACGTAGGCCAGGATGGCGCTCTGCAGGTAGCTGGCTCGCTGAGCCTCGTCCTCCCTCATCCTCTGGATCTCCGTCTCTTTCAGCCGCAGCTTCTCCATCATGGAAGACATCTCACTCTCTTTGTCGAGCAGCGCCTCCCTGTGGTTACTGCTCAGTACTGCAAGAAAACCATACAGATGGAGAAAGAACGTTTCAGATTTCAACACATACTTGTTTGGCCAAATGCATTTATGGTGGATTTAACGGCACAACAGGAAGGAAGACGAGTGGGACCACACCTTTAATCTCTCTCTCCAGAGCGCTGATCTTTGATCTGAGGCCCCCTTGTGCCGTCATCTCGGCTTGTAAATGTGCGATCTGCTCCTGCAGCTCCACCTTGACTCGGCTCACTTCAGCCACCTTCTCCTGCTCTTTACCTGACAGCTCCTGCAACAGGACACGATACAACTTAAGCCTCTGATTGTGAACGAATATAAATGACTTTATTTTTAACAATAACACTTAAGGCATTTTAATTCAGCATTTTTTTTCTTGAAATCTCCTATGATTCAAATATGAATACAGCGTTGCCAGCTTTGCAACACCAGATGTTTCCAGGACATCAGTCAGGCCTCTTCCTCCTTCAGTCAACATCATCACATGTTCCACCAACTTTTAACCTTCACAGGCTGAAAGTTGTCTGGAGTTACAACTGTTAAATTTTGTTGTTATGAAGTGTTTTCTTGCCACCGTTTGGGCTTCCATGTGCTCAGCAGTTGTGATCTGGGTTTCTGAGAAGCATTTAGAGACAACTTATGTTGTAATTGATGCTATAGAGATCAAATTTAATTGAACTGAATTGAATTATGATCATTATTGAATTATAATGCATCTAATTGAAGAGATTTATGTTAACTGAACAGAACTGATCAACTGCTTGTTTGGTCCAGTGTTCTGCATCAGCACCAGCTGACCCCTGATACTCACACTCGGTCAGATCAGGCCCATCTCTGCTTTTAGGTTGACGCGTTTTTGTTATGTTTAGATGTAAAAAAGTTATTATTCTGGTGTTAAAGCAACATAAGAAAGTGTTTTTCTGGGGTCCGCATATAATTAAAAACATACCTTCATGCCAAAAACATCCACATCCATCTCCAACACAACCAAGCAGACGTGCGGTCTTATTGTCTTATTGCAGTAAGTGTCTCATAGAAGCGAGACGTCTTTGTTAGTGTCGTAAATGAGCAGCAGCCTATGTGCCATTTGAAGTGACCATGTGGTGAAAGTGACTTTCAAACTAAGATTTAAAAACTCTGACTGATGGTTCAACATTCCTGCAGCTTTGTGGAGGAAGCTGCTGCTCAGGCTGGAGCTTCTGCCTTTGGTGGCAGAAGTTTACGGAGTTTGGGAACAGGGTGTTGCTCAGTGTCCTGCTTCTGCACGGCTCTGAAAAAGCTGAAATGTTGTTTTCACTTGCTGCTGGTTCTTAAAAATACCATGCATGGATTTAAGATACAAACAGAAAACCCAGGAATATGCAAGTCTTAAACTTGGAATCCTAATTAATATCATGTCAAACATCTGCATGGGACAGTCTCCCTAAAATCAGTCAATCTGGCTTTGAATAAAAGATGACTTTTGCTTGTAGGGTCATTTTGTTCTGATTATAGTGTGGATCTATTTTGTGGACTTTTATTCTTATATAATGGCTGATGAGGGTAATTCTAGTGACTGTTCTCTTACGTGCCTGAACTTTGCAACATCAATGCAAATCTATGTCTGTTTTAAGAATTATTTGAAGTAGATTCTAACCACCAGAAATGGCATGGTGGCTTTTGAACTGTTGACAGACCTGCTGAAGCTCCTCGATCCTGCGCCGCAGGCCGTCCATCTCAATGCTCTGCTGGCTGTTCTTGGCCTGAAGCTCAGAGATGCTCTGTTTCTGCTGGGAGCAGTGGAGCTGCATGTCCTGCATGGAGGAGCGTAAAGAGCGTAGCTTCTCCTCCAGGGACGACACGTGCTCCTGCTGCTCAAGGAGGAAACATGGACAGAGTGTGATGGGTACAGGGAGGGTTTGATGGGTACAGGGGAGGGTGTGGTGGGTACGGGGAGGGTGTGGTGGGTACAGGGGAGGGTGTGATGGGTACAAGGGAGGGTGTGATGGGTACAAGGGAGGGTGTGGTGGGTACAAGGGAGGGTGTGATGGGTACAGGGGAAGGTGTGGTGGGTACAGGGGAGGGTGTGGTGGGTACGGGGAGGGTGTGGTGGGTACAAGGGAGGGTGTGGTGGGTACGGGGAGGGTGTGGTGGGTACGGGGAGGGTGTGGTGGGTACCAGAAAGACTTTCTATTCATAAGACAGTTGTTAAAAGTCTGTGGCCCTGAAATTATCTAGAGGCGCTGCAGAGGCATGTGAAGACAGAAACATCTGAGGTCCCTGCAGCACAGTCAAATCCAGGTGGTATTAATGTATTCCTGACATGCTGTGAACTAAACACTGAAAGCTTTCAGCACCTCTGTCTTACTTCCAGCTGCAAAAACACACCTGCGGCTCAGAATCCTCCACTGTTGAATCCACAAGTGGACAGAACTGCTCAAAAACTCTCCAGAAAACCTCCATTCATCATAACTGAATATGAGTAGATGGATGAAGCGTCAGGTACAGCAAACCTACTTCCTGCAGACGTGCTTGAGCTCGAACTCTTCCCAGCTCCTCTTCTGCTTGGGCCCTCTCCGTCACACACGCTGCTTTCATCTTACTCACTTCCTGCAACCAAACGTGGGATAAAACATAATCACAAACGTATGAAGAACACAAAGGATGACAAGAAAACAAGCCATAATTATACGAGAAAAAAGGAATAACATCAGAAAAAAAGATCTAACATGAGTTAAAAATGAAGAACTTGGTGTACCTTATCAAGTTTCATATATAAGGAAGGATGGATGGTTGGATGGATGGACTGATGAGATAGATAATAGATGGATGAATGGATGGGTGGATGCGATAGATAATAGATGGATGGATGGATGAGATAGATAATGTGTGGATGGATATCTCAACTTTATTTCTGTAATATAATAACTTTATTCTTGTAAACGTATGAAAGGTCGCTCATAATTTCTATTTTTTTTGTTAAACTCCTTTCAGGTTTGGTGGATAAAGGCCTTCATGCTTTCTAATCCTCTTGTAGTAATGTCAGAGTATTGGTGCAGGACAGAAAGTGTCTTATCCGAGCAGCTCTGACCTCCTCCAGTTGCATCCGCTGTCCCTCCAGTTTGTAGATGCGCTCCTGCAGCACCCTCTCACTCTCCTCCAGATGGCGGTTGACATGCTCCACCTGCACAAGAATGGGAACGTTTAGTAACGCTCCCTTCCTGTGCTGGTTTCACTTCACTGGCTTCCTGTCCAGTTCAGCACCCAGTTTAAGATTTTATTGCATGTTTTTAAAAGTCTAAACAGCACAGGTCCACTTTACTTATCAGAGCTTTTAAACAGTTTTCACAGTCCTGTCAGAGCTCTGAGATCCACCAACCACCTGCCCCCATCAGTTCCTGGGTCTGGATTGAAGGGCAGAGGTGATGGAGCTCTGGGACTGGACTCTGGGACTGTCGTCGTCCCAGCACAGACAGACCAGGGGGAACCCGCTGCCTCATGGGCGCTGCTGCAACAGGTGGGGGTGGGGAGGGGGGCCAGGTGCAGTGTAATGTGTCTATGTGTTTATATAATCATATTCTTATTGTATTTTATTTCTTTTAGAGTGCCGCTTTACTCTAGTGTTTTGGTTAATTTACATAATTGTTTATTTTAATGTTACTTTGAGATTTTAGTTTGAGCTGTTCAGCACTTTGGTCAACTCAGGTTGTGTTTAAATGTGCTCTATAAATAAACATGATTAATTGATTGATCGATCGATCAGAGTTACTGAATTTCACTCATATCCTTAAATTAAAGGTTTGCACCAACTTTTTTGATGACACAGAATAAAACTGCTTTCTGTTTGCTTCAAAAATGATCAAAGGGTCAAAAGTGCAATAAAAGTCATAGATGCAGAGATCGATGCTGTCCTCTCAGTGTCTTTAAAAAAAAACAAAACCTCAATGTTCACAAATATAATCGCATAGATAGATAAATACATATAAATTTACTCTGCACCAACAAATGTTGTAATTGTTAGAATATTGGTATAAAATATACCCACAAATCAGAAACAGCTGAGACATGAACAACCATCAAACAAACAAATAAATAAGTAAAACAATGGTTCGTACTTCGACTGTCACTTCTTTGAAAACAGGAGAACTTTTCATACGTTTTTCATTTTACTTGTTAATGTATGACCAGTTTAGTGGTTGCCAGGACAACGGTACTTGTGTGGTATTGCTCCCAGTGTGGACCTACATCATGGTGAAGCCTATGATGAGGAAAGGGATGAACTGAAGTTCAGATGAGAGTCGAGGCAGGTGAGAGGAAACTTCTGGTGCATTTCAGCGCAGCTGCAACATTGCCACTAAAACGTCTCCAACGCTGAGGTCAGCCTCGTCCTCATAGACATGCTTTGTAACATCTACAGAACGTGGTTTGACGTCGCTCTGTAAGCACTGTTTTACAACAGTCTGGATGCTATAAATGAATCCTCCAGATAATTCAGGTTTTGCTGTGGTTTACCAGGCTGCGCGGTGCACGGACAGATGTGTGCGCCGTGTTTGGACAGCATACCTCTTTCTGACGGAGACTGTCCATGTCCTCCAGGGCTTGCTTGGACCTTCGCCTCTCTGTTTCCAGACGATCTGTCAGACACACAGCATCATGAAAAGTCATGTAAAGCCCTCAGAATTAAATTGTTTCTGTTTATTTCCAATAAAATTAGATTTGACCTTCATCTAAGTCTCAATGTTCAAAAAACAGAACACAACTATTATATTTTTGCATCTTTATGGAACACTGACATTAATCATTCAGGTCTGGAAATGAAAGTCAGGGAATTCATAGACTAACTACTTCATCAAAAGCTAACTGGAACCAGTGGTTTGTGCATCCATCAGCCCAGTCAGACAAACCGTCTATACATGGAGGTAGTTTAGTTCTGCGACTATTAGACTATACTAGAAGTGACAGATTATCCTCTTCAGTACATTTAGTTCCTGTTACCAGACAAAGTATTGAGTCATTTCAGGTTCCCTCTGTTCTACGCAGGTGCAAGGGTTTGTTTTGTGAACTACCTATTTTTGGGCCAAATAATGGAAATGTTTAATCAGGAAATTATAAATATTTGTTAGTAGTGTAAGCAGAGTTATTTTGTTGTGACTGTATTTGGATTTCTTTACAATGACTGCAGAAAATCACTTGCTTCACAGAGATTCACACACTTCTGGAGATGAAAACTAGTTTTTCTCTCATGCCAACGCTTGGATTACCTTCTGCCTGTGCCAGTCGTATCTTCAGCTCAGCTGTACTGTTGGTCAGTTCCTGCTTTAGCTCGAAGATCTGCTGCTGCTGAGACTTACACCTGCGCTCAAGCTCCTCCACCTAAGAGACGGCGTTCATGTGTTCACGTGTGACAGAGCTGTCCGTGCACTAACAACCACAGCAAACACAAGGACTCGTACCTTATTTCTGAGCTGGCCGTTGTTTTCAGTCAGGTTCTGGATCTCTCTGAGGAGCTTGCTTTCTCTGACTGCACCATCCTACAAGACAAAATGACATTAGTTCCCTGTTTCACTGTGTGCTGATCAGCCCATCATGAAGAGGTGTTTTGTACAGTAATGCTGCTCTGGTTTCTGACTCTCGATTGACTGAGATGGAAACACTTAATGAGTCTTTTTTTCTTTTTGATACTGGTGCTTTATTGCTTTTACTGGCCCGAGTTCTTAATCCTGCCTGTTAACTAGAGCTGCAGTAACGTCAGACACAGAAAAAGCTCTCAAACAATTTGTGCACTTAAAACAGCCTGCAAATTTATAATAAGAGACAGAAACACAGAAAGAAAGACACAGCTGTTAACACAGCGACTATAGTTCTGGCCTAAAACTTTCTATTCCTGTCAGAATCAATCATACACGTGTCGTAGAATCAGCTCTTGTGGACAAACAGTGCAGGAAAGTTTGCACACAACAAGAACCTCTTCTTGTTTTAAAAACGAGTCCTTCAACGTGAAGCAGGAAGGGGGTACTGTTCTCATGCACTGTTACTTTGCTGATGCCTGGCAACTCCTTTTTGTGTCCCTGGAAATGCAAAATGTGTTATTTCCACTCACTGTTTGCAATGTCAACTACTTTTACATTGATCAGAGCCCTAACGTCTGTCTGAAGGCGTCCAGCGGTCACGGACCGTCAGCAGATATGACATGAACAGCCATGAAAACGTATGAGTGAAGCTCAGAGATGCAGCGTGTCCATGTGAGCTTCAGATTACATTTAAGTACACAGTCATCTGACCACCTAACAACGTACATATGAAGACAAAATTAAAAAATACAAACAAACGATATGATATTAAGAACCTCAGATGAACAACAACACATGCAGCAGCAGTGCACCTCATCATTCAGTAGCTGGTAGAAATAACTTGTAACTGCCGGACTTCATCAGACCTGCTTCTGGAGGAATATGGCCTGATCTTTTTCAGATTCTTGACATCCATCGTGCACAGCTCTACCAGGGTCCATCAGTGCATTTCAACCAGGCTGAGATGTGGACTCTGACGGCACCACTGGGTTCTTTTATTTTTCATTCATTTGTTGCTGTGTTTGACTGAATTGTCCTGTTGCATCACACAGTTTCAACTAAACTTTACTGTGTGATGATTTTACATTAATCTTTAAAATAAAAAGAGTTCACGGTTGACTGCATCCACCACTGTGCTCTACAGCTCACATGAGATCACTCTGCTCATGTGCCTCAAACATGGCACTGGACATCAAGTCAGCTCCTGAAGTCTTGTGGTTTGTTCAGATGCAGTCTAGTGCCCTCAGTCATCATCGTTGCTGATGTCTTTGCTTGTTTTCATTGTGTTCAAACACACCTGAATGTCCCACACCAGCTTTTGTAGTGTTGCTCACACTTGCATCTGTTAATTACTGTATGTGCGCTTGATTATTTACCCTCATTACACCTTGTTGCTATGGAAACAGGAAGGATGTACAGTTTTTATTCACTGTTTCTGCCTTTTGTCTAAGTTTGCTGACAACTCATTTTGTGCTTCTGGGAATGCAAAATGGGTTCACATGATGGAAATAAAAAAAGAGGAATGTTCAGACTGCAGCAGAGAAAGCCTTCCTCTTACCCGGCGTGAGATTAGTCTCAGAAATATTAGTTTAGTTTAGTTTAATCTTTATTTGACAGGGACAGTGCACAACATATAATTGAGCCAGACTGTAGCCCATGGCTAGGTTAAAAAAAGATTAGCATAACAACGGTAAAAGAAAAGACAACATGATGAATCATAAGGTTGAGAGAGAGAGAATAAAAAAGCTGCATCAGAAAGATTTTAGTTGAGCAGCCGTCTTTCTCTCTCTTCTTTTGGCCCTACCTCTTCCTTTTTCTTCCTCAGTCTGCTCTGCTGGTCCCTCTCCTCTTCTTTCTCAGCCCTCTCCTGTGACAGTAGTTCTCCCAGGCTCTGGTTTTTCTGCTCTGAGAGGGCGAGGGCAGCTTCAGTCATCTGTAACCTGTTTAACAACACGGTACTGGACTGTTATCCAGTTTAAAGGTCTGATTCAAAAGAATCCATTTCACTTTCAAACGGATGGCCCCGCTGTCTTCATGCTGACGTGCTCCTCATGCAGAGGAAATAACAGAGAGACGTATATTTCTGTCATCAGTGTGCATCTACAGGTCCACACAGCAGGGCCAGAACACAGGGACTATGTAAGTTTACTGCTGATGACTTCAGGTCTCTCAGTTTAATCCTCAGCCAGGATTTCACTTCTAGTAGACCTGAGTTCTTAATCTAGTCAGGACACTTATGAACTTATATAAAGGTTATATAACATCATTAATAACTGCTGGAGAGCTCTCATTTGATTTTATTTTTCATTTAGCCAATTTACACATTTGAAAAGTTCTCATGTGATGCTTTTTGGTGTCAGATTTCAAAGTGAATGATTTGATCCCGTCATTAATGCCTGAGAGGTAAGAAAACCTCTGATGTCCATGCACACGCCCATAAACATCCTGTTTGGTAAAACTGAGTCTGGCAGGTGACAGGATAGGTGTCAGGAAGCAGTAAAAATGCGATATGAAAAATACTCATGGGAAGCGTTCACATTTAAGCTACATGATCAGCCTTCAGTTCTCTGCCACCGACCTCCTGTGTTTTTACTGATCCAAACCTCTTTCAGGAGCTGTTTTGTGTGGACATGATGGTTGCATCTGAGTGTACTGCTAAACTGCAGGTTAAATCTGTGCAGTCCGCCTGCTAAAGTTTACACTGACAGCATCAACAACTGCAAGATACGCTATCTGCAGGTCCTCTGGTGAAATTTCAGCATTTCAGGTACTTATTTTTGCTTCAAGCTGCATGTTTTTGTGCTGATTACTGCAGATGCCAGAAATGCAAATAAGACAGGATGCTCCTGCGAGGTCACAATTCTGATTTTATTGTTTTCTAGGTGTAATTTAGTTGGAGGGTAGTTACAATTTCTAAGTAGCTTATTTACTTTTCCAGTCTGAGTTATGAAAATGACTACAAAAATGTTGATGCCTCTTGTTATTGCTAAGTACATCCACATGTCGTTTGTTTATACACACGTGATCTAAATCTATATTTGTAAAACAGGAGTCAGAAACTTCACTGACGTTGTAACGTGACGATGCACTGACATGACGAGGAGAAGATGAAGAAGATTACTTAGCAGTGAGGGAGTTGACGGCTGACTTTCTCTCGTTCAGAGCTTCCTGAAGTTGACCAATCTGGATGGAGGTTGACCTAACAGTGAAAAAGAGGTAATAAGGTTATTTATGGATTCCACTGATTGCAGACAGAGAGGCTGTTTGACTACATTCTGTCTTCCAGCTTTTCTCTCTGTTTATGGACACCACCTGCACTGACAGTACCATGAAGCTTTCTCTATTTCTCTAGCTAACCTGTCCACAACGATTCTTTCACAGTTCAGTGCTGTTGGTTTTCTTCTGTCAGACTGCACCAGACACATGTTTTCAGACCGCTCATCACTTCCACTACCTGAAATATTAGCTTTTTATTTTTGAGCCACCTGCTCAGTCCAGACCAGATCTCTGCAGGAGACCCTCGTTGATTCTAGATCAACACTGAGCTCATGGCAGGAAGCAGCTTCACCACCTGGCGGGTCCTCGGGGCGGTCCCAAGGATTTAGTTTACACATCTGTTTGTCTAATACACACATATGAATTTATGCTGCAAGAGTAGCGATGTGAGTCCAGACGTCCACTAACAAAGTTTAGGCAAGCTCATCCTGCAGGATGCTCAGCAAACAGTTGTACTTTTTTACAGACATGATTATATGAGTCACACATACTCACTACATACAGCACTTTCTTCTTATCCAGAAGTTTTAGCTTTAGCTGTGTTAGCTAGCTCCTTAGTTGCTTTGCTTGCTTGATGCAGATCAATAATCTTCTGAATTTCTTAAACATTCTGAAACAGAGGAACATCTTTTCCACAGCAGAGGGTGTGTTTTCTGACAGCTGTTTGAAGGAAGAGAAGCTCCTCCCTTCATCACTAAGTTCATGACAGTTCATTAACATGTTGAAGCAGTTGTTCCAGTGGGAGGAGCCTGATTGGTGTGGAGGACATGTCTCACTGTTACAGTACACCTGAATTCACCTGTTGGAGCGTCCCATCTCCTCCCTCTGCCTGTCTATGGTCTCCATCAGGTTGAGGAACTGAAAGAGAGCAGCAACAACTCGAGTCACAACCATAAAGGTGATGCAAGCAGTCATAATATTTTCAGAGGTTTCTCTGGGATGTTTTTCTACAACTAGAAATTGTTATTCATGAGTGATCTGAATCACATCTTATATTTTGTCATCCATTAGCCCTAGCAATGTCGGATCACATAAAGATCGACATTTAAACAGTAATGGTGAACATGATAACGAGCCCTCTGCTCGGCAGCATCTCGCCTGTGGACCAGTCTCCTTGTCCAGCTGAGGACTGAGAGTCTGGACTCTTTTAAAGCTGCCTAAAAACCATTTTATCCAAAAAGGCCTTTTACTGCTGACATGACTATGATCTGTGTATTTTATTATTTTTCTCTTTTATGCTTTTAACTTGTTGCTTTTAACTTGTAGTACTGATGAAGGGTACATTATAAATGAAATTTATTATTATCATTACTGCTGTGATTGTGAGAATCAGTTTACTGAACGTAGCAGTGTGTCTAGAAGCTTTGATACACATAAAAGTGATTATAAAAACATAGGTTGCTTATTTTATGTACATTGAAAAACTCACAAACAGACTGTAATCATACTTTAACTGTTTTAACTGTGGGTGTTTTTGTGAAAAACATTCTCACACATTTAGGAAAATTGCTGAAAATAACTGGATTAACTGAATTACAATGACTTGGACTGAGCTGGAATGTAACTGGACCGAACTGGATTGAATGTTAATTAACTATATTGAACTTGTTTTCTGTGTAAAGTGTCTTGAGATCACACTGAATATTCCTAAAGTCACATTACTTTATTAAAATGCAGAACACCTGAGTTCTACGTCTGTGATGTCAGAGTTTAGACCGTTACCTCTTCATGTTAGCGTGTCTGTGTGAGGAGGTTATAACGGATGGTCATGAGCACATCTATCAACCATGAAACACAGACAGAATATGAATGAGGGAGCACGCTCAATGATGCCTTCACGTCCACATGATTCTACGGGAAGTGATTGAAATGGACAGTGACCCAGAGAAACCTGCGACCTGTGGCGGCTCCAAAGGGTCCAGAGAACGCAAATACAAGCCTCCTTTCTTTTAAAGCATGCTCTCAAGTGTGAATGTGGACTGAAATTTAAAGTGTGTTGGGTGGACAACCGGAATTTCAAAAACTAAACCAAAATAAATAATTTTTTTATTAGGTTAGGAATTAAAAAAAAAAAAAAAAAAAGATCCAGAAACCAAGATGATTTGATTATTATTTGATTATTCCCATGATGCTCATCACAGCTCTGAAACTGCACTGTGGAGAGTTTCTCTCAGGTGAGTCTGCTCTGCTGGTTCTTTTCCTTTTAACAGCTGCCTTTCATACTGTTATCACCTTACGTGTCAAAGATAGTAAAGTGGTTCTGGTCCTGTTTCACTGACAGAATCTTTTCTGTCTGACTGGGGGATCAGTCCTTCTGGACTGCTGTACTCACCAGCGCTGTCCCACAGGGTTCTGTCTTATTTATGCTGCCTCAGGGGTCTGTTTTTAATAAACACGGGGTATTGTTCTACTACTGTGGGAAAGACATACAAACGTACATGCCCTTAAAGGTAAAAGGTGCAGGTTCCCCTGCTTGACTGTCTGAAGGTCACTAAACACATTTAAACTTTCAGACTCTAAATGAAAGTCAGACAGAGGTGATGGTGTTTGGTCCTCCAAGGCTGCTGGATGTAGACACTACTGGCCCTCTCTATTCTCATGTCCACCCCTCAGTCCAGACTCTTGTGATGTACTTTGATGATGCTTTTAAATTTGATCAGGGTTACCTGCCGGCCCTTCTCTTCCTTCAGCGTTTGAATCTCCTTGTTGAGGACCTGGCTTCTGCTGTGGCTCTCTCTCAGAGTGGACAGTCTGTCTGAGTTGTGCCCTGTAGTCTGCTCTGAAAACGTCCAACTGACAAGATTATCTCAATTATCGGTGTCACAACAAGCAAGCCTTCAGTAGAAGTTTGTCATGCATTCACAAACCCTGGTTCTAATATCTTCCAGGACGCTAGGCAGCTGTCTGGAAACATCACTAAGGCCACAGTGAATGCTGCAGATGTGTGCTTGGTCACATGCAACCCTTCTGGGAGATTTCAGGACTGATGTGCACATGTGAAGACTTACCAATTGCTTTCAGGGTGTCGCTGGGTATGTTGTTTCCTGCCATCTCCAGCTGCACAATGCTTTTGTTTTTCTGGAATATCTCCAACAGCGACCGGCCACCCAGCAAACCAATGTTGTTCCACCTCAGATCTGCAAACAGTAGGAGTGGACCATCACCCAGTGTTTTTAAATACAGGACAAAATGTTTCACCTGACAATATTCTTTTTTTATTTTATTATTTTACAGAATATATGACGTGTCTTAAAGTGGGATCTTTAATGTACGGAATATTGGGAAAGTATGGGAAAATATTTATAAGGAAATAATCTGTTTGCATTTCAGGCAGGTTACAATTAATTGTAAATTCAGACTTGTTTTATGTCAGCTGATGTTCTCAGCTACGAGGCCTTTTGTGCCAGTGGCCATTCAGATCTAGCTTCATGGTGCGTTACTGGGGCTACCTAGCTCTTCCAGGGTGCTGTTGCGTTTGAGAGCCAGAGCCAGCTCAGAGGCTCCATGGTGGTTGATCTGATTGTTGCGCAGGTCCAGCTGGGTCAGAACGTTGTTGGAGGCTAAACCGTCACAGAAGAGTGAAAAGGCTTCTTCCCACACACCCAAGGCGTTCCACTCCAACACCAGCCTAAAACCATCATTCAAAATCTTTCAGTGTTCGTCAGTTCAGGGGTTTCAGCTGGAATCGCTTCCGTTTGGAGTCATCCAAACTGATTTAGAAAACAGACAAACTACCAACAGGCAAGACTTTAAAAACAGTTTATAAACTGCAAAAACCGTAACTACAACTGGGTCGTGGAGCAATTCTCATCTCTGTTCTATGAAGTAATAATTATATTCACATTTTGTTATTAGAGGCAAATCAATGTCTTCATTTATGTTTCTCTCTTCCATATTCATGTCCTTGAATATGACATATATTTTGTGTGTTCTGTTTGTATTTCATTGTCACTTAGATCATACATGTTAAACTCACACAAAAGCGTGCAAAGACCATCATAACCAGATAATTGAAAACATTTCTGAAACTATTAGGGGTGCAAAGATTCACAAAATTCACAATTTGGTTCAGTTTGACACTTTAGTGTCAGGGTTCGATACTTTTTTGATACAAAAGAGAAATTTCCATGCCTTTTTAAACTTGCAATTTATTGAGATTAATTACAAACATTTATTCAAACTCAAAAGTACAGTTTTTAAATGAAACATTGCTGAAACAGCAAATAATAAATAAATAAATAAATAAAATAAAATAAATGTATCTTAGATCAGACCGCAACATTCTGTTACCTCATCAGAAACACATCAGCCTCCAAAGCGTCGGTCATCAGACTCTTATTTCAGTAGTTGGACAATAAATGGAAACATTCAGATAAATGTAAATGAAACAAAGTAGCGCTAATAT
>JBAMYA010042376.1:0-39997 GCA_037176975.1 Arrhamphus sclerolepis
CTACTAAATTATTTACAAAGAAAGACTTAAAGAATTAGCTCTTACATTTTTCTTGAGCTACCTTTTCTTGATATGAATTATTAATTAGCTAGCTGCATATAGCAAAAGGGAAGTGAATTTCTGATTGAAGTTAAGTTTTGAGAGTTCAAAAGCTGAAACCAAAAGTCTCAAAACGACCAGACTCTAGAAAAACACAGGAACTACGCAAAGCAGGGCCAGTTCTAATCAGTTCAATATAAAAAGTGGGCAATACTGTACGATTACTGAATGATTAAAAGTTAACGCTGAGATAATACAGCTCATCTGGTCTGAATTCAATAGAGAAAACCTTCAACGTGCTTTGGAAAAGAAAAGTCAGAAAACGTGGTGCTGAAACAAAGAAAAGCTGAGATGGCTAGATTAGAAAAGTCTGTCAGAGATAATACTCAGCATCTGATGGTTTCTATGAATTATGGAATTCTGCCGTTAAATGTGTACAAGATGTACAGTTAAAACCAGAAATGTGCATGTAACTTATTTTTTGTTTTGTTTTTTCCTCACTGTCTGATATTAAATCCAAATAAAGTGTTAACCTGTTTTAGGTCAGTTAGCATTACCACAATTATTTCTATAAGGGTTAGAGTTATGATTATTCTAATCTTGCTGGTGTTCATTATTTCAGTTGTTTGAAATATTCAGTAAATGATTATAAATAGTTCATCTGTGAGCAATTCCCTTCGCTTATTTTAAAAATGACAAATATTTGAAACGATAATAGCTGCACGTTGGATATTTTTGCAACTATAAACAAGGGAAAACATTCAATTAATCGTGATATCGATTTGAAGTCATATTGCCCAGAATATGTCTGGATGGTAGAAAACTTTACATTACTTTGGAGTAGTTTAAGGAGATAAAATTGTACTGTTTACTTTGCTTTCACCAGTAATTAGTGGACAGATGTCAAATCTTTCTAGCTGTACGGGTTCCAGTACGGGTTTTTCCAAGTGCAGTTTACGAAACAAAGAATTCTCAGTAATACAGTCCAGGTTTCTCTCAAAACCAGCAATAAGAAGCAAAACAAAAAGCAGATTTTCAGTTGGGATGAGCCCCATCACCACTGGTACACGATTTAGACAAACGTAAATCTGGCCACCTTAAAAAAAAAAAAGCTGAAGCGATGACAGCAAGACATTCCCAGCTTACACTTCGATGTCACTAAAAAAGTAAATAAATAACTCACGCGCTTAATTATTCATTTGGATATTTATTTAATTTTACCTGACGGACAAACATAACAGCGCACCTCCCAATGATGAAGCAATAGAATTCAACTTGTATGAGGAACAAAATTAATGGTTCTGAGAAGAAATTAAATCTACTTTCACTGCTGGTGGCGAATTATAATTATATAATAATATACATATATATGTGTGTGTGTGCATATATATATATGCACACACACACATATATATGCCAATAAGTGTTTTAGAGGTGGGACAACATGAAAATTATTTTTAATATCTTTTTCTCTTTATCCTGATCCCCCCTAAGCTTAATTCCCTCCTTCTGCTCTAAGCGTGTGCCATCTCATGCTGAGGGATTACAGGCACCGTGATGGATTGCCCTTCATCAAACCCATGCTCACCTCATCCCTGTCTCCCAAAGACGCGTGACCAGGATTGAGGAGGAGGAGGAGGGAAACTCGGACACTAGTGGCCTTCCTCTGCTTCTCTCCTGCACATCCTCCACTCTTCATCTCAAACCTGTTTCCTTCCACTCTTTCATCCTGATATCACTCCTCCCATGGATGTAGCCTGACCATTGCAGTCCACACATAGCATGAGCTTCAAGCGTTTTCTCTTTTTGTCTTTTTCTTAGCAGTTGCAGCTGTATTCAACTTATTCAGCTTCACACTGAGGCTTGGCAGTATGGGTGGGTGGGCAAGCAAACAAGGAAAAAGAAAGCAGCAATCTCTCCCACTCTTCATAAAACACTACCACTCTTGCATTCAGGAGTGTTTTGGCAGCTGAACAAGCTAAGGCTCTTACTATGATCTTGCATCATCATGATTTTTGTCGCAGTCTACGCTGTCACAGCCTGCTGCCTAATGTGGAGCGTACTTGAATCCAGAAAGGGAGTATATTAAAAAGTAAAACCAAAGAAAATAAGGATGTTGTTCAGGTAAACAAGTAATAGTATAAAAATGAAGACCCTCTCACTGCAAGAGGAGATGGAGGCAGTGACTTAACACCACTTATGATCCTTTTCCATTTCCAGTGCTAGCTCAGGGCTAGTCTTTACGTGCAATTTCTTGATAGCCAACCATAAAGAAAGCCCAAATACAGAGCCAGGACAACTGGTGCTACTCTGGTCTCAAAATTCTGCTGAGTTAGATGAAAGAGTTGGTGACATCAGGGGATTGGCGGAGGATTATCATGACCAACCAACATTATGCAAATCAAATTTGATGACACAGCAAGATAGCAACCAGATTGGCTTAAACATTTTGACCGTTAGATTTGCTTTAATAAAACAGAGGCACTGCAGCTTCTAGTCTCATTGATTCAAGAGAGGAATGAAAAAAAAAAAGATTGTGTTGGATGATGCATTCATAAATACCAGCCAGCATTGGAAACAATGGCAGTGTTCACAAACGCCGACTGCTGCTTACAACAAGCATGATCAGTGCTGACTGCCAATACTAAGACAGTGGTTTGAAAGGAAAGCGAGATAAACGCTGATCTGCGTCTTTTGTGCACCAAGGCCCTCTACAGAAAGTCAGAGTACACTAAAAAGAGTTTCAAATGACACTGGATGGGACATAATGACAAGGCTCTGTGTATCAGAAAGTTAAGTTCTTTAATGTTCCAAAGTATGGATAGGTAGATTATCTATTATCTATCTATTATCTATCTATCTAAGGCTGTCAACCCTGCACCATGTTGACAGCCGTTCCACCTCATTCCTGCAAACTTCCCCCCAAAGAGATGAGCCCCACCACCGTGGTGTCGTCAGCAAACTTCACAATAGTGTTGCTGTGATGGGCGGAGGTACAGTCGTGTGTGTGTGTGTGTGTGTGTGTTTAGAGGGAGTAAAGCAGGTGACTCGGTACACAGCCCTGGAGTGAGCCGATATGAAGGCCGTGGATGTGTGGCACCCCACTGCCCAATCCAGCACCTGGTTCAAGTTGGCTGCAAAGGGAGTATTTGAGACTCCTCCTGACTGTAACTCATTGTTTAGCATAGCGTCAAATGATGGGGAGCACAATAAAACAAGCTCATGAGCAAGCTGTCAATCAAAGCCAAGGTGAACAACCATGGAAGTGTGATAATACTTAAAATGTCAATCATGAGCAAGTCAATGCACTCATTGGTCTGGGGGACTGAGAGGTGAGACTGATTTGAGTGGGCAGAAACAAACTGCAAGAGTATAGCCACCACAGATGCCAGGGACAGCATAGTTTACATTCAGTTTATGGTTAATACACTGCCAAAGTAAACATTAGGCACTGATGGACTAATCTCACTCTATGTCATGTGTTTTGAATACTCTCTGCTTCCACGTAATGACATAAAAGCAACATGATGTTGCCTCCAACTATGTTGTAATGATGTGTAGCACCTGACATCCATGTTTCCACTGAGAATAGCAGCAGCAACAGTGCATCAGTCCACACAGTGAACATCATAGAACATGACCCAGATAATGTCTGAGGCTCTGTATCTTATTTTTATCTTAACCATCGCTAGCAGGCAGAATTGTTAACTGCTAACTGGCTTATTAAGAACACATTTTGCGGAGAGGGAAGAAAAGAAATATTTCTGTTAATTATATTATATGAAAGATCAAACTGAAAAATATTCAAACTTCCAGACAGGACAAAAAGAATTTAAAATAAATAAATAAAAAAATAAGTCAGCTAGGATTCTACTGTGCTGGAAAATGTGCGCTGACTGTTAGTGGAAATGATGCAAAACAAAAACAACTTCTCTACCACAGTTCAATAGAATATAAAGTTCCTGTTGTTGCTATCAGTGGCAGAGCTTCCTCTTCTTCCGTTTGGAAAGGTCAGAATAAAAACCATAGTTTAGATTGTAAAGAAAAGTTCTTTGTGAAGACAACTAGCTCCACTGCCATCGTTCGGTCGCGGCCACATTTTACTTCCTGTGCTGTTAAAGGTCAGAGCAGACACGACCAACATTCCAGTTTGAATAGCCGGAAGGTTGGTGAGCCAGCTTTGCATGAGTCTATTCCCTCTGACAGCTTTGTAGTTTCTCCACTTCACAGACCAGGAGCTGGACTATAAATAGCTCCTCGCCATGTTGGAATTCAATATTGTGATTCAGATTCACTTAAAAAGTAGCTATGAACTCAAAATATTAAGCATAATGGTGATAGATGGTGTAACTTAAATAATTACTTACTCAGAATATTACATCAAATGTAAAATCTAATAACTGAGTGAAAAGGTGAACACAATTTGTCATAAGAGGATGGACTATGGAGAACGACTACTGCTTTAATCCATTTTAAAAATCACATGAACTTCTCTTTCCACTGGTTTAGCGAGTTTGGTACATTATATGACGGGAGGTTGAACTGGGCCAGGACTTTGTCATCATGGGTGATATCCAGTTGAAACCAGAAGCTGAAACCATACGATGTATATAAAGAACCTTTTTTTTTTCCGACTGCCTGACATTAAATCAGCTTTTCCTGTTTTAAGTCAGTTACGATGATCAAAACTATTTCTATCTGCTAAATTCCAGAATAATCATTGATTATTTGAGGAAGCCCAGATGATGATGTCAAGGCTTTGGAAGCTTCTGATAAGATAATTGACAACATTTGAGTTAAGTGGAGGCACACCTGTGGTTGTATTTTAAGGTGCACCTCAAAAACACTGCTTCCTTGTGGGACATTATGGACAAAAACGGGAACCTCTAGCCATCACACCACTCAGGAAGGAGACAGGTTCTGTGTTCCATGCTTATGTAAAAATGTACATATCAACCCATGTCCTGTGGTCCGATGAATCTAAAATCGAACTGTTTGGCCATAATTACCATTGTTACATTTGGAGGAAAAAAGTGGAAACTTGCAAACCTGACAACACCATCCCAACTGTGAAGCACGGCGTTGGCAGCATCATGTTATGGCTTTGCTGCAGGGTGGACTGGTGCACTTCACAACAGAAATGGCATCATGAGGAAAGAACATTACGTAGAAGTACTGAAGAAACATCTCCAGACATCAGCCAGTTCTGTCAGGGGGAAAAGGGCCAAAAGTCGCGCACTAGCTTGACCCAAGACATACAGTTTAAAGGCTATATAAACATCTGCCTTTGAAAAAGGTAATAAAACATTATTTCTCATAATTCTGGCATTTAAGAAATAGAAATCATTTTGGTAGTCCGAACTAACCTAAAACAGGAATGGTTTTGTCTGTCATTCGGTGAGGGGACAAAAATGTTTCTGTCTCTTTTTATTCATTTAAAGACACAACTGTATATGTTTCAACACCTTTCTCAGCCGTAAAACGCATTAAAGGCCAAGATCCTTATAACAGCTGCGAGCACAGAGCTCCCAGAATGATCCACAGAAACAAAGAAGCAGTTAAACCATCTGATTATTCGTAGATATGTTCTAAAACACACCTCCACAAAACCCCTTTAATAGCTTTTCTAAGCAGCTCAGCAACTTCCATCACTTGTTGTTGGTCTGTGAGGAGCAGACAGAGAGCTAAGAAAGGCAGACTGGAAAAGTGTGGTGCAGCAAACTGCTGATACTTTTAACATCGTTATCCTGGAACTTAAAAGTTTTGAGACATGTTTCTTTGATTAACTTTTAATTGAATCCAGCTGGTGAGCCCAAGCTAAAAAAAAAACTAAAAAAAAAACTGCAAAGCAGGTTAGCTTGAAATCTCTCAGTTCTGTCAGGCTGTTAGTGGTTTGATCATGGTCAATCTTCATTTAATAATAATTTAGAATTTCTTAACTGGCTTGTTTAATTACGTCCACACCTCCAGCGCCAAGCGTGGAAATTAAAATTTACAAAGTGTGGATACTTGGACATGTGCATCTACCACATGTAGCATGGATCCAGTGAAACGTTGTGGTGCGTTTCTCTCTGTGGGGCTTTGCAGTGATGGTGCTGTGCCCAGCTGATGACAGGCTACTGGTGCAGAACCACACCCAGCTTCACTTTATCAACCACAGGGGAAAAGCAAGCATCGTTCCTGTTATCAAATCAGCATGAAGAGATGTCAGATATGGAAAGGAAGTGAAACTGATTTAAATAGCTTATTTCTGTCTATTCTATATATATAAAAAAAACATAACGTACAATTTTCTCTCATTTCCTGTTCCTTAAATATGACAGATTACTGTTTTATAATCTTTCAGTAGCCACCTTTGAATTCTCAATTTGAAGTATTTTTCAGTCTTAACTTCAAACTTATGATACATTTAACAAATATTTCTTTTTTTCTAAGTTTTTCCACAAGTACAAGCAAAACTAAATGCTTCCTAGATGCAGCTGCTAAGAAAGTGCTGGCGCCGCTAAGAAACTGAATCAGATTTAAAAGGAATTCAAGAAATAAAAATACACTAATATACATGAAACATACAACTTTTCAATGTCTTGAAATTAAAAGGTTATGAGCTGTAATTTCTCATACAGTAGTTTCTCTGACTATGGCTTGGCCCAAAAGAGCTAAAAGACGTAGAATTCTTATATACTAAGAATAACCAGCGATAAAGAAGTGCCGCACGCTGCGTCTGAGCAAAAAGGCAGCACTTAAACGCACCACAAGAACGATATCTGGCTTCCTACAAAAACTTGGGATTGATGTTGATGCAACTGAAGTGATTCTTCAATACAAAAGGAAAATGTAATCTATAAATTATTCAAAATGAACATAGCAATTTTAGATAAAAGCCTGGTCATAGATACGATTTTACTGTCCAATATAGTTCTATTTCCATGTAGGGGTATGTTCTTATGTCAACACCCAAAAACATCTTTCAGTTAATGTATTGTGTGGATACTTTATGCTTTTATTAAGCATTTAAGCTTCATTCAACTTGATGGGGTTGGTGGCATCTACTAAAAGTGTATTACCTGTCTTGAGGGATGTTATTCAATAAAGGTTTTAATAGCTGTGCAACAGACATTTTAAAGAGACTTACAAGACACAAACCCTTTGGAAGGGAACGTGGGGTTCAGTGTATCTCTCCCACAAGCACTTTGACTTGCTGACAGGAAAGTTGGGATGACCACTGTCCCTCCTCAGCTAAAGCCACATGGTCATACAGTTGGTTTCAACATATTTACTGGCCACTGAACGAGTGTAATTGAATTTTCATAGTTATTGCTTCCGCAGCTAGAGAATGAGATGCTGTTAACTATTTAAAATTTGAATACTTTAGGGTTGTTGGTTAAACAAAGTGGAACCGATTAGACTATTTATAAGAGGAGCAGGAAAAAAATTGCAGTTTAAAGAGAGCGTGCACATGCTTGGAAATGTGCAGCAGCATCCAGAGAAAGAAGTGGCACCTGAACAATATCACCTGTCTCTCTAAATACCAACGTCACCTCTCACAAACTGCTGAAACATTTCATGTGGCAACATGACCGGGGGACAGGAACAGGGCTGTGGGTTTGTTTTTGTTTTGTTTTTTTCTTAATCTTGCCATCACAGAAAAGCCACTGACTTCTCCTAGCACCACTGATGACTTCCGCCGTTTGGCTGCTTCCTCACAAACATCCACTCGCTCTGTAACTCCAGCCATGAGGGGCAAGGAAACGATCCTTTGCCCCAGATTTTAGGTAACAGAACAAAATAATAAATAAGATAAAATTGTACACTCCTTTAACACTCCTCTATAAACCTGACGGCCACACATCTCAGTGAGCCTGAAACAATTAGAGCTGCGGTTTTCAGGAAAGAGGCTGAGCGTCTTAAACTGTGTAAGTCATAAATGGGCTAAACCATTTCCTCAGAGAGGGGGATTCCCAGCCCCACATGCTGAGTGTGGTCTCACCCCAGAGTTTTAAAAATTCCTTCTGCCCCTCGCTCTCTCTCAAGCTCTGATTTGATTTTTCCTTCACCTCTGCTCACTGGTAGAAGAGTTTGCTCTCTGACTTCTTTACTCTTCGCTGCTTACCATAAATGTTTGAATTCACCTGACTTTTCTGCACGTGTGTGTTTCCCCCACCATTCATGTTTTGTGCTCATTTCTTTTTCCCAGTCCTGATGATTGCTCGTTTTCTCTTAAACCACAGACAGCTTTCTGGGCTGTAGACAGCACATTTATGGAAAAATAAATTGTCAATTAAGATAAATGAAGGTGAATTCCAAATTCAATCATAAACAAACCTCCTTTTGTGAGACTGTTTGACCACAAAGTGTAATACCTGAGATGTTGGGCCGTATATGGAAAACAGTGTTATAGATGAAGGCCAGTTAACGCTTTCTTTTAATAACGGCACATTTTTTTATACTTCAAGATGTCTTTTCTGTGTTCCTTCCTGTCCTTCTAACCTCCCCCTCTATCTTCTTATTTTTCTATCCCGACAGCTGTTGTCGACGCTCACAGCTGCACTGCCTCAGCCAGTCACACTCTGAAGCGATTGGCTGGCCCGGGAAGCCCAGCCAATCTCCCGAGTGCTGAGGATCAAACACACATGTGCAGACCAAAACACACACACACTCACGTTTCTTTTTTTTGTTGTTTTTTTTTTGGGTCAAGAAAAGAAAAGGTTAATCTTTACACTGACACGCTTAAAACACATGGTTATGATTCACTGAGTCCCGGGGAACTAAACCCAAAATGTCAGGGTTAGTTTCTGTTCTGGTGCACCTGAGCATTTCCACAAACATTTGTCCCCCTGCTTTTATTGAAATGTTTATTATTCTCCACGTAGCGATGAAAAAAAAAAAAAAGGAAAGTCAAGATGCGCAAGATGTGTCATTTTCTCCAAACGCAGAAACAAAAATATGACCAAATGCATGCTCTGTGCTTAATTACGAGGAGAAACGTACACACTGTACTGTAGGAGCACGGCAGAAAGTCACAGACTGGCCTGAGGGCTGGCCTCATTACAAGGTCTGATTCAAAGTGACACTCATTTGAGCAGAGGAACCATATAAAGTTGCTGGTCATCTATGTCGTATTCAGATGCTCAGATACAGCAGACCTTCAACTTGTCCTGTTCACACGGAGTCCAGTATTGTGTTTGCATAAAACTCTCTAAAGTCTCTTGCATATTTATTACGTGGAAACTCTGATCATGTGACCAGGGCGCCTTGATTTGCACAAACAGAACCATGTACACAGTCCTTTTTGGATCTGAAAACATCTAACGATGTCAATGCCTTTTCACAAGCGAAGTAAAATATGTTTCCTGGTGCAGCAGGTCAGACGGCAATAAAACAGTCATAACAGTTAGTAAGTAATATACGCTAAATACCTATAGACTTCAGGACATCATTTTACAAACAATGAATTATGGAGATATGCAACAAATTCCATGGTTTAAAGTGGCATAAAGGAACTTTAATCATCTCTAGCTTGGAGGGTCCTGCTACAGACTTAGAGGTTAAATCTCTTTAGCAACACTGCCCTGACATTTATTCTTGTTCCGTCTCTTGCTCGGTCACTCTCTTTTTCTTTTTTTTTCCATCATTACTTCCATCATTATCTATTCCAAAACATCCACTGTAGTTCTGTGAGCTAAGAGATGACCAGGACAGGAGTCCAGACCTACTTTGGGTGATCCCTGATGGTAGCAGGGACAGAAGATTTGAACAAAACCTTCAAAATATATTCAGATATTCCTTCAAATAAAATTGAACAACAAAGCATCACTTGTTGCTTTAACGACTGAATGCTTATTCAGCAGGTGCAGTTTTCAACACACATGTTATATACATTATAACAAGTGTTCTGCATCCTATAAAAGACTGTACATTTGCACCACAAAGAGCAGATTACAAACTGAGAACGTGTGTTTAGCTTCCACCTACAAGCAAAAAAGAGTCTGTCATAGTTGGACATGCACCCTTAACACACAATTATTTGAATATAGATTCATGTAACAGAGCCAACTACCTGCTCTTATTTTGTAACATTAGCATGACACAAGCCAGTTAATTTGCAGTTCACTGTTCAGTAATGTAGATGCTTTGTGCAGAAAAAATTAACAATAGTCACATATGCAACAATAACATACACATTTCCTACAGTAGACAGCAGCTTTCAGACGGATTTCAAATTTAAGCTCAACACAAGGCCTGGCAGATTCAGCAGCCCTGTCATCTTTATTCCTCTTCCCTCATCAGAGACAACAGGATGATGTAGCTGCTCATCTCTGAGGACCAAAGGAAGTGAAAACGAGGAACCACAGAGAAACCAGGTCTCCATCAAACGCCCCCTCTGACATGTGTGTTTGCACATACGTTGATGCGTGCACAGGCCTATCCCTTGTAATGCAGCACAGAGCCATTCCAGCGAGAGGCCTGCTGGGCAATGGTTGTGCACAAATGCGCAATGAAACACCGCCCACCCAATGGCGCACGAGACGGTCAGCGTGGTTAAAGCCTGTCATGCACGGACTGGGTTGGCCTGATGAGTGCACTGTGAGGGGAATATTTTACTGGAGTGTGGATGAGGAGGAGGGAGGAAGATTTATGCAGGGCCAAAATAGGTTTCAGGGCACTGTGATAATGTTTGCATTGCTATCATAATAATAATGATGATAAACAAAAATATAAAGAAAAAAAATGGATGGATTGTGAAGCAGCTGGGAGTCCAAAACGCTATCAGAGAGATAATCCAGGCCAGACCGCACCGGTCCCCTCTGAAGGAGGGGAGGGGCGCTTGTTAGGCTATAATAAACGTGTTCCCGAGACCGTGAGAGGGGGAAAATACATAAATGCATGTTTGTGCTTCAGTTTCCGCCAGTTTGTCCTGGGAAAGGGGCTTTCAAACACACACACACACACACACACACACAGGATCAAACCAACCTTATAGACTTGTCCGTATGTGCCATTTCCGACCACTTCTACCAACTCGAAAATCCCAGCAGGATCCTGAATTGTCAAAAGCACACACATAAGAGGGGGAAAAAAACCAAAAAGATTAATTGATTTCCTACAGTAATTGCATTCGGGTTCGTTTGATATTGCAACCGGCAGCGTCCGGCTCGCCTCTAATGCCAGCGGATATTAGACAAAGAAAAGCTACCGCAGGGTTGTGTCAATAACAGCACTACTCACTAGACTGCCGTGATTTTATTTATTAATTTTAATACATGAAAGCTTGTAAAATGTCAACGTGACAAACACTCACCCTCAGGGATGCCAGGTCTATATCCACCAGACTTTTAGCCGGAGAGTCGTTCGCCATTTTTGTAAAAACGGAGATAATTCAGCGGAATAACGGCGTGTTTTTAGTCTCCTTCAGGCGGACTGTGTTTATCTCATCCTCGTGTAGTTTTATATCAAATCCAACTGCTGTTATTTTCTGTCCAAAGCGCGTTTTCACCCCTCTTTCTAGTCCAAATCAGGAGCTACATACCGACCGTAGAGCCTGTGGTACCGACTGCCTACAGCCCTGCCTCTCCCTCCCTCTCACTCCGTCTGTTCTCCGCCCTCTCTCCCCCGTTCAGTCCATATGTCTCTCTGTCCTTCTCTCCTCATTTTACGCCCCGACCAGAGGCAGCCCAAGGATTTTTGGGGCCTTGAACGGAATTAGTCCCCACCCCACCCACCCACCAAGACAAGTGTAATGCAGCTGTTCCTCAGCCCCAAATACCCCAGTTTCCGACATGAAGACCTTCTCACTTGCTGGCCTTTTAAAATGCAATTTGATGTGATGTATTAATCATTTAAACCCAGCACCGTTCCAAAGAAAAACAAAAGAATCCAAAATTGCCCTCTTCTCCCTAACCATGATGGTTTGGTTTTTTTGATTTTTTTTTAAGCACACTGGCACACAAATGCTGCAACAGAGCATCTATTTGTTTGCTGATGTGTAATTACACCACCAACCACTAGATGGCACCCTGGGCTCTTTTTCTGCACCACTTAAGCTCACAGTGCTGAGTTTCCTTTTCTTTGCTTCCTTATTTATCTTTTTTAAAATGATTTTATTCAATTGTGTATATATTTCAAATTTGTAAATTTGTGATAGCAGTAACATTTTCGACTCTTTTATTTGTTTTCTTTTTTTTTTTGCACTTTTGTGCTTACTCTGTACTTTACATCGAACACCAAGAAAAATTTCTAGTAGCTACTGTAAAATGTTATTGATTGTACCCTGCAATAAAACTTTTCTCATAGGGTTCATCAGTCTGCACATAATGTCATTCGTACCAAAGAGCAACAAAATGCAAATCGTACAGTGTGAGATTTTATAATCCTGCACAGCTGCAGAAGTCCTGCAGTGTAGGCGCCTTCAAGGTGTCAAATCCAGTTGTACATGAAGCATTCCATAACACCTGCTGGCAGTAGCGCACCACATTTGCTGTTTATGACTGACAGTAAATCCATAAAGAACAGAATGGCAAAGATGAAGAAATCAAAAATGGCAACTTTGGAGGAGCTGAGATGGCTACTGCATTTGTCTCTGTTTGTATAATGTATAATTGTAGCAACATATGTGAAGAGACAACTTGTATGCGAAGGAGATGTTAGGCGGTTGAGTGACATCATCTCCAGCCCACAGCGTACCAAATCACCACAGAGTCACAGAGCACCTACCCTGTGAAAAAAACGTGTTTCACTCCCCTAGAGGACCTGGATTATTTATTTATTTGCTTAGTTAGTTAGTTATTGAGGCATTTTCTGTTAATGGAGGCACGAGTGAGCACTTTAGGCACAGTAACGCTAACCTGGAACCTCACTAGTGGAAATGCACCGTTATTAAGTTTGTGGTCAATTACTGCTCATCTAAATGATTTAAGCATGTTTGTAGCTAGCTAAACCTCTCTGGACCATTGACACTTCCAGTTTGCAAGTAGATAAACCAACGCTTTGACACTAAAACCTAGAGCTTTTTGAGTTGAACCTGCAGCTAGGCTCTAAAGGATTGCAGTTTCACATACGCAGTAGTCCTGCTGATAAGCAGATAACAAGACTAGAAACCAAATAGACACAGAGGTGAAGTTTGCTTTTGAGTCATTGATTTAGATTCTGCAGTTCCCCTTTTTTTCCCAAATGCTGATTCAGAAGCCAAAAAAATCCAAAACTAACAGCTGTGCCATACTATTTTGAGATTTATCCAAATAACCAGTAGAGTCTGCATCAACTATTTGCTGTATTTGCATTTCAAAGATTTTCTTGTTATATGAAGGAAATTACCTCAACTCTAGTTAAAACTAACCTGCATCAGGTTTCTGCAAACACTCAACTGTAGTTGTACCAGTGACTTTAAGTGTGATGGCAGTCTATTTTTATCTGATCTATAGCTGAATTATGAATAGGATTGTCAGTGAGGCTATTGTGCTCTTCGTTTTAAAGACCATCTGTGTTGGTATAAATACCCTCATTTTGCGTGATTTCATGACAAATGGATGCATACGTTCTACCTTTACAGCATTTTCACATTACCCTTAAAGTATAGGGCATTATTATTTACTTTGATGAGTCATGTTTTGAATCATGTTGAATCTTTTTTTTTTTCTTTTCAGAGAATGCATCTGCCACGATCTGTTTGCAAAATCTGTTTTAAAATCAAGAGTATGAAGTTAAAAAAAATGACAAAATGAAGGTCTGGAAGCTACCAAGTCTTACTCAAGTCTAAGTGTGGTTGCATTTAACATTTCCTGTCATCATTCTCCAAAATACAATGATAGATATCAATAAGAAACTTACACTAATGTACAATCATGTAATGCTGGTCTAATTACAGTAAGACAACAGTGTAAACGTCAATAACTCAGTAAAAAGAATTTAGCAGCATAGAGACAAAGCCACCTAACAGTGGCTGTCCTGCAATATAGAGATACTAAACAGGCTGCAAAAACGGTGACTGGTGAATTTCAGCAGATCAAGTCTTGTTCCTAAAGGTTATGAAGATGGTGACATTTTTTGATGTTCAACACAATAGCAGTAATAGCAATATATAAAAGAACAAGTCTTATTGCCATAATGTACATTAATTATAGGCAAAGAAAGCTGTTGTTTTGGAGAATAACGGCGTCTAAATGAAAAAGTTGAGCACCACAGTGAGGGATCTTGCTGTAATGCTGTGGGGGTTTATCGTTAGGGGTTCAAATTTCAAAACCTGTAATTTTGTGGAGACATTGTGCCAGACTTTGGTGCATAAACAGAAGATTTTTTTATAGCTGAAATGTGTGAAACCAGGCCTCATTTATTCACCTACACAATGTGGATGAAAAATGGATATGTTACTTTATATTGTGATTAAAATGCACTGACGCACCAGGCTCTATATCTTGGCAGTAATAACGGCTGTCGGACAAAGAAGAGTAAATATGTATCTGAGAGGTTTCTTAAAATGATTCAATGCTTTAATATATTTGAAATCTCTAATTTTGTCCTCTTTCCCTGTTTTTTCTCACAACCCTTGGTATATATATCACTCTATTTCTCATTCAGGGAAGTTTACAGGGCAATTAGAGCATGTGAAATAGAAAGAAACATGTCTAAATATTTCAGTACTGCTCTCACTGCTATCCAGACAGGCTGCGGACTGACAAAATGCCATGTGATGATGATGATATCAGCATCCTCTTTTTAAAAGTCAGGTTGTGGAGGAATCGTTTGACTGTTGTGAACTTTAATTTACACGTGTCTACACCTTATGCCTAATGCTATTTAAGCTATTTCTGCTGGTACTTTTTGACGTCTTTCCAACATCTATTAAGTAACCATGACAACAGCTGACTGAGCTTTCTGAAGTGTGGGTTATACCTGGAATAAGATCCCAAATTCAAGAGGAGGCACAGAGGATGAAGCGCAGCAACAAAACAGGGAACAAGGAGGAGGAAGCTCAAACTTTCTCTCCACACAATTCTATCCATCCATCCGTCCATCCATCCATCCATAATCTTTTACCGCTTGCTCCCATTAAGGGTCATACGAATCTGCTGGACTCTATCCCAGCTCTGGACTCCAACACATCTATACAAGGATATACACACATTTAGAACTGACTCATTTCTTTGTCATTTATTTATTTTCCCTTCAATTATTTTCATTTTAGTAAAAACATAATTCCCCTTTAAGGATAAAATACAGTTCAATTCAACTCAACCTCATTGAGCCACGTGTCTTTTTTGTGTAAACGTGTAAATGCAACGGCTGTTAACTAAAGGATTCTGTCTTTCCTCTTTAGAAGTTAAAAGTCCACCTATTTGCAGCTTTTGAGAAGTTTGCATGTTCCTCTCCAGCACAGCAGATGTCTGCACCTACATTTTAAACTTGTTCCAAGTCTGCTCTCAGAGCAACTACTTCACTGCTTCTGTGTTCTTTCTTTTCCACTGGAATGTGTGGTTGTTTCAAACATTTTTACAATTTCTCGTTAATGATGTTGATTACCCAGATGTTTCTTCCACTGACTTTTCCTTTTCAGTTTTGCAATCCACAAATCTACAGACTAACATCTGTTCTCACACATGGAAGACAAACCACCGCACACCACTCAGTGAACTGGGAGAAAGGACACACGACTTTATATGTAATATGTGTGAAACAGTATGTCTGAAATAATTCAAAATAATCTATCTATCAGTGTTTTTTTTTTCATATCTGGAATAAGGTCTGAAAGAGAAAACAGACAACTTCCCAGTCTGCATAGATTGGCTGAGGGAGCAACAAGTCTGTGATTAATGTCTCTTTTCAAGATTTGAAGAGTGTTTTTTTTAATTCCAGATTGATTCTTTTCCAAATATCTACATTTGGTCAACATCTGAGCTCTTTCTGTACTAAGAAGCCAGTCAGATTGCAGCAGAAATGTTGGTCTCATAACAGCGAGATGTGATCACTTTTTTCTTCAAACTGATTTAGCTAAAAGTCCGTTTCCAGTATCAGTCATGGCTACTTGCATGAGGTGACAAACAGGTTACGTTTGAAAAACGTTTGCACAGTGAGGAGAAATGTGTTTCGATGTGTTTGCTCCTGTAGTGAAGAAGAAAAATCCAAGAAGTTAAATTCATGGTCGATAGTACAAAATACAAATACAAGGAACCAGCTGGCATTGATCTGTATCACAACCAGAGGAGTAAAACAACAAAACAGAACAAAAACTGTATATGTACAATGCACTGTCATATGTTTGCACAAGGATACTTGTAGTTTTACCTCTGTAAAGAAATTTGGAACTCTGTTTTGAAAGGAGCTACAAAAATAAAGTTGATTATGTCACCCTCTAGTTCACAAGTAAACAGTGACATCTTGTGGGTAAAAAATAACAAGTTAGAAAAAGGAGAAAACAAAGTTGTTCCTTAGAAGCATTAAATATATATATGTATATATATATACATACATACATAAATCCCTCAATGGTAGGTGAGGAAAGGATGGTTATTGTTTTGACTTGTATTGTTTTTCAGTGAGCACCACAGCTGTCAGTCCTGGGCCTTTGTTGGCAGATTTTCCATTTTATGATCTGCTAGATGTTTTCTATTGGTGCAACATCTGGACTGCAGGCTGGCCAGTTCAGCACCTGGACTCTTGTCCTGTGAAGCCATGCAGATGTAATATGGTCATATATGATCTAGCTTTGTCTTGCTGAAATATGCAAGCCCTTCCCTGAAAGAGCCGTTGTTTGGATGGGAGCAGATGATGCTCGAAAACCGAAAATTTTGATTCATCTGACCATTTTAGACGAGCTTCGGTCCAGGTAAGACTGGGGCTTCTGGATCCTCTTCGTATGATGCAGCTCTAACTTGTATTTGAGGATTGTGCAGTGAACTGTGTTCACAGTGATTTGTAGAAGTGTTCCTGAGTCCATGAAGTGAAGTTGAGCTCAAACCTGTTTTTAAAATAGTGCATCCTGAGGACAGAAGATCACACTAATCTAGTTTTGACCTCCAGTCTTGTCCATTGAGCCCTGGCACTCCTCCCAGTTCTCTTCATATTTTGTACTGTAGATGGCGGGATCTTCAAAATCTATGTTTTACATTGTGAAACAATTTTCTGAAATTGAATACATGTTTATATCCAGATTCCCAGAGCTTTGAAGCTCTGCCTCTGAAATGCTCCTTTTATACCCAGTTATGTTACTGCCCTGTTGCCAGTTAATCGTTAAATGGTCCTTGGTTTTGATTTGTCAATTACTTTTTTTTGCCCTTTATTGGCCCATTGCAACTTTTTTTTTTCTTTTTAAATATTTGTTTTGCTGCTATCAAAGTCTGAATGAGCTGATATTTTCAATGTAATGTTGAAATCTCAGCTTGTATGTTCCATTAAGAATAAAATATGGTTTATGAGATATGCAAATCATTGCATTGATTGTAATTTATGTTTTACACCTCAGCTTTTTTGGGATTGGTTGTAAAAACGTGAGGCACTTATGTTTTATCCACTTGGCTCCTATTTACATTATTATACATTTTAGTTCACAATTGGACATAAAGTGCTCCATGTATTCCATTTATTTTATTAGTTTATCTCCTCTTTGAGCTAGATTCAGTTTAGTTACATTTATTTATGGGGCCAATTCACAGCAGAAGATACTTCAGGGCACTTTACAGATAATGCAAACTAGTTACTCTTCAATGCAATAAGAAACGGCTGCACAAAAAAAACAAAAAAAAAAAAAGAGAGAGAGACTGGAACAAATGCATTTGCCTTTATTAGCAATAAAAAAAGAAAAATTCTGTACAAGAGCTCCCTTTACAAATATGCCAGGGAAATGCAGCACATTATGAACACCAGTCCCATACAGAGAGCATGTGACTGCAGCGGAGTCTCAAACATTTGAAAAGACAGAATTATACAGAGAAAATATGCAATCGTATGGACACTAATAATGCAGTCACACCATTAGTTGACTTATATAACAATTCAATCAGCTTTCAGTGAAATATTAAGTAAATTTAAAACGGTTCCTTTTGGGACAACTGTGCCTCGTCAGCACTTAATCCCAAATTTACAAATATGTCCAATCACTGCAACTTTCCTGCGAATCTCACAGATTTCTGTTTTTATTTCTACTTCTTTTTTTTTTTTTTAAATCTTGTCAAAAGTTCAGAAAAAGAATGATGTGCACTTGGGCATCTTCAATTTTGACAAATTATAATTTTTAGGAAGGATCAAAGGCTTTAATAGCTGTACATAAATTGCATTTTAGTGTGCGTGTTAATGTACCGACAGTGAAAGTGAGGAAAAGACAGAACCAATTTGAAATATTCTTTGAGTTAAAAAATAATAATTAAAAAGGCCTCAGAGTTACATTGATACACGTAGAAATCACTCAAATCAAGATTTCACCATACACATACAGTCATAAAGGAGAAACAACAACATAAAAATGGTCTTTAAACATCTAAAACTACATTTGTATTTGATCCCAAAGATATGCTACGAGAGAACTTAAGTTCCAGATCAGCGATACCTGGGAAGGTGCTTTTCTAACATTCTCCTTAAAGCAATTACAATTTTTCTGATGTCCAGCTTATGCTAAACTGTTGTTTCTATTCTAAATCTGCTTTCAGAACGAGTGGAGCAAGTCGCTGCGTTTGTTCTCACACAGTAGTCTGCAGTTTGTAGTGTTAGTGGGGACATCCACTGCGCTCTGCCAGACAATCTGAGGTATAAGACTACTGTTGGGTGAATTCTGGCTCGGTCAGGAAGATGTAGAGTGAGGCAGCAGCTGCTGGTGTACATACAGGAAACTGAGTGATGTGGACATCGCTAACTGCTTTTGCAAATGTAGTAAGGCAGGGTGAGGAAATGAGAGGAGGAAAAAGAAAAGAAAGAAAAAGACAGAAACCCATCCACATACTACAGCCAGACCAGCACATTTGCACGTGATCAAGCTAAGTGTTTTCTTTTGGCTTTATATTTCTGCAAGTTTTGTTTTCACTGTGGCAGACGTCTGACAGCTTCTATTAAACACGATCATCTGTGCAGTGGAATCCGATTTTTCCTGAGCTTCATACATTTCTGCTCACAAGGCTTCTGTTATTGCAAGTGTTTGATCCTTCACAATAAAGTCTGACAACGGCGTCAGCCTGACCTAAAGCTCATCTGAAAACCAGCTGACAGGTCACTCGGAGAAGACCGGGCAACGGGAGTGCCTTCACGTCAGCACCACAGCCAAGCTGAAGCTATCGAGAGAAAAATGTGCTTTAGAAGGCTACATGTCACAGGGAAGAAATCATGAGCATGTGAGAGTCAACTCACAAAAGGAGTACTGGAGTGAAACCAAGAGTAAACATGGGTATAAATAAGCGAGTGAAAGAATGAAGCAAGACATTTCTGAACTGCATAGATGCCTCAGCAGCTCTCCCGAGCAGCTGGTCTATCACCGGGGCCTCTTGCGAGTGACGAAGATGAGGACCCTTCGGATGGCAATGAGGCGATCCTTAAGGGAGGTCATGGCTAGGATGGTGAGCTGGGCTCGATTCTCCAGCGGAAGGACAGCAAGAAGCCACCAGCACCAGGCTGGACCACTGGGACTGGCCTGCAGGAGGAAAAGAAGATTCAGCTCGATTTTAAAATAAACGGATACGTAAATGCACCTCAAATTTATGCCAAGCATTTTAAAGCCTACTATTCACAAAGCTTTAAACGGAGGAAATGACATTTACTTACTTCTCGCTTGCATCTTTCTGTCAATTCTGAGTGTCAGTAACCAAGTGGCATTTGCAGCACTTCTCATGGAGCGACTTAGTGTGTGTGTCAGTATAAGATTTAACTGTAATCAGTTAGCAGTGTATTTTTTCCTTCACAGGTTTAGGAACAGATCTTTACTGTTCAGACTGAAAACCATCAATGAATGCACTGTCTCCTTTAAATAAAGAACAGTAGCAGTCTATTTGTCAGGAAGAATATAAACTCCTGAATCATTTCCACATGAATGCTTTAGGCAGAAAGCCGTGAATCAGCATCTTGTTCAATATCGTGTATTTATTCTTTATACCTGAAGTGACTGGCAGTGAAGAAGAAAAAGAATATTCGTTGAAGTGCTGACCTGTGGGTCTGGGTCCTTGCTGGGAAGATGTCCAAAGTGGCTGAGTATCTGGCTCTTCATGTTGTCCTTCAGTGAGGTGAACCAGCTGTTGGCCTGCTCGTACACAGAGTCGTGCAGCTTCAGAAGATCTGCCAGCTCCTCCCCATAAACCTGATCATAAAGACAGATTTGATCAAAAACAATGACCAGAGAAAAGGTGGGCACTTTTATTTAAAAAATAAATAAATAAATAAAAACCCTGCACTGGAGATACAGTCACACTTTAAACTCTTCCACCCCCCCCCAATAGTAAAGTGGTGTTAAACTTTGCTCGGTCCCAGGCTACATCATCGCTATGGTTACCATCAAGCGGCTGATTCGCCTTTGTTCTCTCAACCAGCTGGACTGTCAGATTCCCTGCTAGTTCCTGGACTCGGTCTACAGTGGCTACGACGTTAAGAGTCTGTTTCTTGTCAAAACAAACAAACTTATAGAGGATTAAATTGCAATAATTTAAAAATTTATATTCTGAAAGATATTTGGAGTCTTGGAACTTGAAATCCTTTTTTTTTGGTGGCTAAGGTTAGCTTATTGTGGAGGAAAATTTACTAAATGACACACTCTTCATATTATGTTATGTTATACTAAATACATAACCAGCACATTATATTTAATTAGGTCACTAGTCTTTATGATTATTGTGGTTCATATGCAGCAGTGCTGACTCATGCTGACTCGTCCTAATTCTCTTCTTAAAAATCATCTGACACACACACACACACACACACACACACACACACACACACACACACACACACACACACACACACACACACACACACACGGTCAGCTGTAAGTCAGATTGACCTAACGTATGGACAAGGACGGCACCTCCTGACAGGACTAAGGTCTCAACTCAACAAAGACACGTATGCTTTCCACGGATAACGGAGCCAATTGTTTACCATTTGCCATCCTGTAAACCGTAAACTTGAAAAAAGATCCTGTTCTGAGGTATCTCCTCAGAGCACTCCCGCTGTTGTCCTGTACAGCTGTGTTGACTGCTCTTCTTTTTGTGCACAAATTGTTAATTAAACTTTTTCTTTCTCAGCTCATCTCTCTGGTGTTCATTGATAATATAAAATTAACCACAACACTTATTTAAGCTCCTTGCATGACTGCTATGTTAAGGCTGTGCTATCAAACTTTTTACCATTCAATTATGTATTTTTCTTATAAAACTGCAAATTTCACAGCTTCTGGTTGTGAAAAAAAATCCAAAAAATCGAAACTTTATAGTAAAACTGTAGAACGTTTAGTTTTTGCAATATTGAGACTTGTACAAATACAAATTTCTGTTGCAAAATCTGGACTTTTAAAGTTAAAATTATATTTTTTTTGTTGTGCAATATAAAATTCAGCGAAATCACAAGTCAATATCTAATCAAAAAGGGCCGTCGCTTCAGCACCCTTTCAACATTTCTTCAGAAATTTTCTAGTTATAAGAAAATTATTGTCTTTGCTCGCTCTCGCGGGCCAGATCATGAACACAACTTTACTCTCATCTCACCTTCCTGTCCTCCAGGTACTCGATCTTAGCAGTGTTGTAGCCGTCTCTCTGGCCATGACTGAGAACCTTAAACCGTGACACGCCAATGGTGTCAACCACTGAACGACCATCAGGAAAGAACTTCACATCTCGTACCTGCAACACAGTTAATCTCAAACTGATTGAATCTGCACAGAACAAGGTGAGCTGAGAAAGGCTGTAAAAAGATTAACGTGGGAAAATGTGCACAATCCCATAAGGCCTGTACAAACTCACCTGCAGCATGCAGCCATAATCGGCGAAGCCTTTGAGCTCATCAGCAATGCACATTCCAAACTGCTTCGTACCCGTCTCCATTGAACGGCGAATCATGAGGCGGTAGCGTGGCTCAAATACGTGTAGCGGGCAAGGGATGGTTGGGAAGGCCATGGTGCACACAAAGATGGGAACTTCCTGGTTCAAACTACAAGAGACATAGTTTGTTTTATTTTTGATCCAATTTTTTAGAAACTGAAAATACTTCACTTGGTCAAAAATGATAAAGACCCAAAACTAAAACCTGAAACTAATCTGACCCTCTGCAAGTGGAGCAGATATCCTTAATGTAAAAAACAAAACAAACAAAAAAACAAAACCATCAGTAATCTTAATTCCGGTCTCATCTCTCTCTCTCTCTCTCTCTCTTTGTGTGGTTTATTAAGCTGAAGAAAATCTGGACCAGAGTAAATGTGACCTACTAGCAACCTGATTACAGTATTATATTGTATTCAGTATTATATTCTAAAATAGCAAATAACCCTAAACCCCTTCAAAACCATTTTATGTTTGTGTGTCAAACTAACTTGGACAGTTCCTTCATTTCTTCTTCGTGGATTTTTTTCCGTTCTGCCAACTCGTCTCCTAGGAAACGCTGTAGGACTTCCTCCATGAGAAGGGTCTTATTGTAACCCCTGTTTGCAAGACACTTTAACAAAATGACACGCAAAACATATGTTAGTAATTACATACTAGGGATCCAAATGCTATTTCATTCTTTAATAAAAGTAATTTGAAAGACATATACACTGCAATAATTGATGTTTTTATTTAATTATGCCTAGTGGATAAGCACATTAAACTACACGGGAGTTGTATACAGGGTAGACTTGTATATTCAACTAGATGGACGAGTACCTCGGACAGATTTTCCTTGCACAGGGGGCAGTTGGGATTGTGGTCCAGGCAGCGTTCCAGACATTTGAGGCAGAAGGTGTGTCCACAGGGAGTAGTCACAGGCTCATAGAACAATCTGAAGGACAACCAGCCAAAAATACATTGCTGCACTATGATGTCAGTGATGCTGACAGGCAAACAGTGTCACATCCTACAGATTTTGTGGCTTCTAATTGTTTTAAAAATAAATAAATCCCAATTTCAGTTTTGTGTTTTCATACATATTCACCTCATGCAGAGTGAGCACTCCATGTCTCCACTGTCCAGCAGCTCAGCAGGAACCAAAGTCCCTCCACAAACCCCAAATGTCTGAATGGTATTCGCATCATCTAGATAAAAAATATATTTGTTTATTTGTATGTGTACTATAGTTTATGTGAGTGTGTGTGTGTGTGCATGTGCATGTGCATAGTTCAATGACAGGCTCTACAAAAGGTAACAATTTTTATTGACATGGGCAAATTAATTAATTTGTTATTTTAAATTACACTATATTGTTATTTTAAGCATCACCATGACCCTGCTTATACATGTGCACAGTAAAAATAAACTTCATAAAATTGTAGTTTTGCGTAACGTGCATTAGGGATCTGAAGTGCACTGCATTTAACACCGATTTAATTATGAAACAAAAATGATCTTTTCAGTCAGCTCTTCTCAGTCACATTACCTTTTTCTTTCTCAAAATGCAACCAGTTCAGTAACTGGAAGCAGAGCACAGAAGGGACTTCTGCACTTGATTATTTTAATGATACTTTGTTAAAGAAAAATGATTGCTTGTACCATTTATGCCCTTTCTTGTTTCCTTAATTAACATGTCTAATAGCAAATTATTGTCAACAGTAAACAATTACCAATTTATCTCATGGGACTGCAATATAGTTAATAGATGAAACAATATCAGTACAATCACTTATGGAACACAACAACATAAACAGGTGGACTTAGATAAAAACTGATAAATCATCAAATTTTTCCAAAACAATTTATATTTAGGGGAACAAATAAATATATAAAATTCTATTTCTTCATGAAACAAATTTTCCTACCAGGTCTGAGGAGTTTTGAGGGTGAGTTGAGGGTTTCTGAACGGTCATCGCTGCTGTGTTTCCTCTTAAGGCCACCAGAGGGAGCTGGCAGTGCAGCTAAAATGCTGGTCAGACTCTTGGAGCTGCCTTCTCCTGCAGCAGGATCCAATTTACCAGGAGACAGAGGTGAGAGACTGGAGGAAGAGCTGTCGACCGGAGTGCTTTTAGAAACACTGAACTCCGACTCCTGCAAACAGAAAGAGAGAGCAATTATTGGGCACATCTGCTGACGTGGATTGTAGAGGGATGATCATTTGTGCGGTACTACATCTTATTTTTAAAAATCCACAAAACATAATGCTGCAACAATTACAGGTGCTTATGTGCTCTCCAAATTGAGTATTTTCATGTGTGGAAAAAAATACACCCACAGTACCTCAAAAGAAAAGAAATAACTGTCAATTTCACTGGTTCTCTTAATTAACACAAATGTGGTAAAAACTCTTTGGTGTCTTCTAGTGAAATGAATCACTAAAGGACTGATGATATTACAGAAGAGATGATTCATTCTTGAGACAGAAAAATAATGGACTCTGTAAAACATTATTTGTCCTTGTGTAACTTTATTAAGGTGTTACAAATGTTAGCTTTTAAAAGAGCCCAAATTTAGGCAGGTATGGGCAACATTTCAGGATAAACTTTTATTTACATCTGTGACACTTGTGTAACGCTCAGAAGGAGGATTTGTGTGTGCAGTCACCTGTGAGGAGCAGCTGGGTTTCTGTGTCAGAGGCCTCAGGGTCCTGAGCAGTGCAGGTGGTTTGATGAGACGAGTAGCCAGCCCTCCCTGCAGAGGATGCAGCGGCGTTGGCAGTTCCTCGTTCTCAAACACGGAAGAGAACAGCTCACTGAGGACCTGAAGGACACATCAAGGTACTCCGATTATATCCCCCTTTCACGCAAATGAGTGAGAAAAGGCAACAGGCAAATTGCTTTTTCACATGTACTCTGATACCCCACAGAAGCAATCTTCTGTGTGCTACTATTGAGGAGCTGGGAGAATCACTTGTCCACACCTGGCTATGAATGTGCCTTAAAGTCTGAATTTGAAAATGGGATGTTAAAGCAGCCTCGCTTTACACTTTAACACACATCAAATCTTTTTTCTTTACTGTCTGATTCGAATTTTCCTATTTATTACCTCTTGGAAAATCAGAAGTTAATCCCCCCTCTTAAATCTAAAATAAAACAACTGTTGTGACAAATTTTATATTACCAATGAGCTTAGTAAGAAAAGGTTTAATCAACAATTTGTGCACAAAAGGGAGAGCAGTCAACACAGTCGTACAGGACAACAGCAGGAAAGCTCTGAGGAGACACCATCCTGTCTATCTGGTGCAGAATGACCTCATGGTTGCCATCCTTCTTACCTTCTGAGCCTCCAGTTTCACTTTGGTCCACTCAGGTTTTAGCGCCACACAGAGGAGGTACTCCTGCAAAGCCTCATCGTTCCGTCCAGCTTTACTCAGCGCAGTGGCTTTCACACAATGAGCCTAAAATAAGGGGGGAAAAAAGAGGGTTGTTTAACAATGTGAATATAGTATCTTCTGCCAGACTGGAACCTCAACAGGGCTGACTTTCTCCTCGGCCCCTTCAAGTCTCCACTTACGGTGAGGGCAAGTAAACTAGACATACTACCAAAAAAAAAAAAAAACAAGCAAACAAAAACAAAAAAAACTTAAAGAAAAGTTCTAGTCTTTCATTCCTATAGATCGGTGCCATTTCAGCATTGTGAAATCTTTAAAAAAGAAAAAAAAAGTTAAACTCAAGAATTTATTTCATCTGAAATAAATTTGGCCATTCTACATGGGCTAAATGTCCACCCTGTTATGTGACATTTTCATCTTTATAAAGAAGTGTTTTGAAAACACAGTCATTGTGACTTTTGCATTTTCCAAGACCCTTACTTGTTCAGTAAAAGTGTTTTTTGTTTTTTTTGAAAAATCTCCATAAATAAGCATTATCTTTATAAAAAAAAAGAAAAAAAAAGGTGTGTTTTATTTTAGGAAAATGTAGTTTCAATACATTTCTTTTTCATCAAAAAGCAAGTTCAATGGAATTTTCCCCCCATTTTTAAGTGATTTGAGTTTTACAATTCATTCACCATGTAAGTAACCAAAGTTGAGCTAAATATTGTTCAATTTTATTTAATTAATATAAAAAACTCAAGTGTAACAGGGTGGACATTACAAGGGTGTATAACATTAACTTTCATTTAAAAAAGGGAATCCATTTATCCTATCACAGCACACCATAATGCACACTCAAAATAACATGTATTTGGTAGCTTTGCCAGATTCTTGGAGAGAAACCCACAATCAGACAAGCTACTTCCACATCTTTATCGTTTTTATCATTTGTGTGTCAACAAACTACAATTGTGGAAACGTGAAATACGTCCACAACAAAAACAGACAAGCAGACTACCAATATTTGTGAGATAATTTACAGAAAGACAAGAAACTCAAAATACACAGCATTTTCTACGTCGAGTTAGCCAGATGCTAACTATAAGATGAAGCAATACAACAAACACGATCACTACTAGGAAAGAGGGTTTTTATCAGAAGAGGCAAGAAAAAGAGAGAACGATCAGCAAGATCCCGTACATGAGCCAGTGCCGGACCAGCAGACACAAGTCTTTCTGTGTCCTTTGAGTTTGGTTGATATAGGATGTATCGCTACAGTTCTTTGTTTGTTCCCTGGTACATTGTTTATTTTGCAACAGAAGCTGAGAGATGAGGTAACTATATTTACAACAGTGGTTACAGACAATTGTGCATCTCAACCAGAGAGGAAGAGATGATCAAGTTCTAGTCTTTAATTGACTTTAGTTTAAAAGCCACTGTTTACCATCCAGATAACAACTTCTCAGCTCTGTCATCATAGTCATCTTAAAACCTCTGAGAGGCTCTACAAGGCCTGACTGATCTGATTGGCTCTACAAGGCCTGACTGATCTGATTGGCTCTACAAGGATAGACTGATACGATTGGCTCCACAAGACCTTTGGGGATAAACAAGTTCCAGTGGAAACTAGCTACATAGACCTGCTGTGAAAATTCTAATTTACTAGTTGTACACCTAGATTTCTGGACTACATTTATTAGACTTTCCTTCCCCTTCTGTGCTCCATTCTCCTTTTCACTGAGATTTTACACTTTCCCCTTTTCCTCCTTCCTGTCTGTCCCTTTTCCACCTCTCTTTCTCCTTATTCATGTATTTTTCTCAGTTTTCAGGTTCTGCACCTTGACGTGTCCTATAGTGCTTCTGAGTTTCTGCAGCATTTCTGACATTATAATCATTCAATTTGAAAGTATGTAAAATAAAAAAAACAAAACAATAATATAAAAAAATTGAAAGAAAAGAAAAAATATCAATAAATGATTGAAATACTTATTCATGTAGCCTTCTTAAGATCACCCTGTTAATATGAATTTACTCTATTACTATGAAAAATGGTAACAGGGAGGATTTTTTTTTTTGTAGATAAAGTTAGCCGTTACTACTCATAGGACAAGTAACGTGCTAGTTCAAGGTGACCACAGATGAAGATTTATGTAATACTAAACTAATCGTATTTTAAAATTTGCAAAAAACTATCAGTGATTATCAATTATCATTATCGGTGAATATAACAGGGGGACAGTTAATACTGGGACATACATTATTTAGAGGTTTTAAAGTATTAAAATTATATTAATATCAAAAAATAAGATTTGGTCAGAAAATTGACAAATAAAATAATACAACAATAATGAAAAAAAAAGGAATTTGAAACTGAGCGATCATGACTGGGGACGGACCAGTTTGGCCCATCTGCAAAATGTCAGACAAATTTTTTTTTTTAATTAATCCACCCTTTTTACATGTTATTGGCTTTTGTGGAAGAAAAGAACTTACCATTTCAGATTTAGGGTCTTAGGGTTAGAGTTAGTGTGAACAATGGGGGAAATTTGGGATTCAGTGGCTTGTCCAGTGACACTCTGGTACACGACCAGGTTTGGGATCAATACAGAAAACCCTCCAGCTGAAGAAGAACCACATCTATCCTCCAACCCACTGCTACCCCATCAGTTCAAACTGTTTATCCCAAAATGCACCTCAGTTTAATGAGTAGATACATTATCTGTCACTTATATTTATTTATTCTCAGATGAGATACTCACCTTTGTCCACAGAGGTTTTAATCTACAGAGGTTGCTGGCATCCTGCACTGCCTGGCTGAAGTTCCTCATCTCCATGTGCAGTTCAGCCCGCTGGCACAGCAGCCTGCCAAAAGAGGGCGCTATACAACACAAGGAAAGACAGACACAAATCAGCTCAGTGGATAAGCCTCCAGGAAATGGACAGCTTTTCCAGGCCTTGTAGAAGTAGGGCAACAATGTAACATGTGGCATGAGACCAGTTTCACGTGTCAAAACACTATGACATTGTTAACGCCCATGAAAATTGCATCTAGTCTCATTTACCTACAGTGTCGCAAAATACTGCTTTTGTGGAAAATTAGCAAAAGATGCCTGTTACCAGTCATCATATGTTCATCTACTGGTCTTTTTTTTTTTTTTTTTTTTAACACATTTCTTACTTTGAATGCCATTATTCTTTCTTTTTTTTTTTTTTCAAATCATGACATTCAAGCCAAATTGATTTGCATGGCATTTGTTATAAAGGAAAACATGGTCCAATTTGGAGTTACTGCTTATTTTGTAATATATTGTGTCACATGGATCAACTACAGATCATGTTATTTAAGAAAAAAAAAAGTACATGTATAGCTGTGTTTTATAAATAAGCTAAAAATTACACAAAGTTGCAAATAAACAATAAACAGGTTTTGCACAACCTGAGATGCTACTGTTAGAACCAATATTAGTCCTGAAAATAAATTCACAAATGCACAGATGAGGAAAATTGCTTCAAAATATGACTAAGATAGCATCTTCCATATTTCTAAAAACTGAACAGAAAGTAAACAACTTGTTTGACATGTGTCTAGTCAGCTGTAGCCAGCTGTGACATGTGTACAAGCACAAACAGAAAATATCCACGTGTACTCAATACAACAGATGTCTTGTGACACTGCAGACAGATGCCTGGAAAAAAAGTTCTTCCGGCAGTTAAGTCTGCATCCAAAGTGCTGCAAGAACTTCCAGTTCATTTCCTTTTTTAAAATTCATTTTGAAAGAGTGTATTGGAATGCAAAAGTCATCATTTGGCATACATCTCGCTTTTACAGTCCAAGTTTGATATCCTCAACTCTAACCTTATCTTGTTCTCACTGATTTAGTGCGAGCAGAAATGTACACGTGCTGCATATACGTGTAGGAACGTAGATAGAAAGGGTCAAGTGCACCGTGGGACACTCTTTGCTAACTTGCATGTGTTTTAACACCATACTATCTAAACAAACATTTTGAGATTGCAGTTTCACAACAAGCAGGCTCAGCTGATTCACAGTAGGGCTGTCACAAACTGGAAGCCTAATACGACATTATAAATAAAATAATAAATACATTTAATCATATATATAAACAGCTAAACATTATTTATGTATGTACATAAATTATATATATATCATCATTAAAGTTCTTAAAAGGGAAATGATGTGGTGATTTTACCATCTAATTAAGTAATCATGTTATGTGAGCTAAAGTGCCTCTTAAGGTGTCAGTTTATGTCAATAACAATTCAAGCACATCCTAAGAAGCCATGAAAGAGTTTCCCAGAAGCCTCGATGATGTTGTAAACTGAATCATGAGGCCAACACTTTTAATCATAATCATTGGGAAAAGAGACATTTAGTAACTGATGTGAAACTCTTTGAAGACAATTGACATCAAGCTAACCTTTATCTGCAGGTTAAACTAAAAGTGCTAATAGTGAGAGACCCCCCCCCCCAAACAAGAAGAAGGCTGCAGGTCCAGATAGTGTCATTGCCAGAGTACTGAAAGCCTGTTCTGACCAGCTATGTGGAATTCTACAGAACCTCTTCACCCTCAGTCTGAATATCAAAATGATCTCATCCATTTTCTCCTAATAACTATAGACCTGTAGCTCTAACATCTCACACCATGAAAGTCCTGGAGAGTATTTTATTGGTCCACCTGACAAGCAAACAAGCACCGTCCAGGACCCACTGTAGTTTGCTTATCATCGTGGAGGTGGACTTGAAGATGTCATCATACACCTGCTTCAACAAACCCACAGTCATCTGGACAAAGCAGCAGTACTGTGAGGATTGTGTTCTTTGATTTTTCCAGTGAAGTCACAGGAGGATGCCTCTTCTTACCTGGATTACATCATGGAGGTGATGGAGGAATATTAATACCTTGGCATAAGGACTAGGCAAGTAATCGAAAATTGAAATCGGCATTCCAGCCAATAATCAATGTAATTTTGTTCATGTCAATTATTTAACAAAACAAAACACTAATAAAAATCTTGTTAGTGTATCTATGAGGGCAAAAAAGACCCTTTAAAATAAATGCTCTACTCGATGTTCACCAGGACAACAGACTGGAGATGAAGGGACAGAGCAGACTTTACTTCTTAAGCAAGCTTAGGTCCTTCAGTGTTTGCAGCAAGATGTTGCATATCTTCTATAAGTCCCTCTGGAGAGTTGGATCCTATCTGCAGTCATCTGTTGGTGGAGCAGGATCAGAGCCAGTAACTTAAAGAAACTGAACAAACTCTTAAAGAAGGCTGGCTCTTTTCTAGGGACGATCCTGGAGCTGATTGTGTAAAGAAGGGTACTTGATAAAATGAAAATCATGGACAAGCCTGATCATCCTCTACACAACACAGTGATTTAGCAACAGCGTCTTCAGTCAGAGGCTTCTTCAGGTCCGCTGCAACAGACCACTACAGATCCGTCCTGCCCACAGCTATAACCATCTATAATGGATCTTTGAAGAGACTTAAGTAACCACAACTACGAACACAATTAATTTAAATTAGTGGTCGATGCTCCTCCATTTGTTTTGAATTTGCACCAGTTACTTTTCTAGCCTTTTTTGCCCCTTTTCCAACTTTTTGGAAATGTGTTGCTGCTATTAAAGTCAACATTAGCTCATATTTTCTATGAAATGATAAACTGTCTCAGTTTCAATATCTGATATATACTTCATCTTCTGTTGGAAATAAAAAAAAAATGGGTTTATGAGATTTGCAAATCATTGCACTCTGTTTTTAATTTACATTTTACACAGTGGACTAAACTTTTTGGAACCTGGGGTTCTAAAAGTTAGGTTCCAGTCTTCTAATTAGGAGCTGATCTCTTTTGAAGATATCCCGAATATCTTTAAACACCAACGTCTCAGAAAAATCACACATCAGTGTGTTTTATAGAAATTCTGGTGTTTTTATTCTCAGTAAGTAAAATTAATTCATTTTAAATAAAGAAAATTGTAAACCATGTGACATACATGTTTTTGAGAACAATTATTTTGAATTTCCCTTCGGGGATTAATAAAGTTTTGTCTTTCTTACGATGCAAAGTCTTAGAAGTCTTAATGGTTTTTTTTTAAGCAAGACACCATTTAACTGTAAAACTGAAATTGTAGAGATTGTTAAAAAAACAAAACAAAAAAACAAACAACTGTGTTCTGAGGTTCCCACTGCACTATAGTGTTTCATCTTGCTGGAACACTCAGAAGTAGAGACGGGCGATACCAATGTCTTCTGTTTTTGATCCAATAACATGTAATAGTGAGTGTCCCATAATTGTTACTGTTAAAAATTAAGTTCACAAAAACATACGTTAATTGTAGTTTTCATGCTGAAGGAAAAAAAAAACACTACTCTATTTTGTCATTTATTGAGTAAAAATGGACAGATAACTCTTCAACATTGAAACAAAGATTTTGAACTGTTGACAAACAAGTGACTCACAGAAACAAAGATGTGCTCTAATTTCCTCCCTCTATTAAACTTGCTACTTTATTTGCCTTTCTGAATTACCATAATTGTTTTCTAGCTTCACGAATGATGTCCTTTTCTCTTAAAAAGGGACAAAAATAACAGGAACACTGTTTGTTCACTCTCGGAACTGGAGACTGGAACAGGCTGCATCTTACAGGTACAATGTAACAGGAAGCCTGATCTTGAGAAGTGCTGACAAATTTGATAGAAATTATTCAGTGAACCCAATTCACTGTGTTTGACAAAGCATCAGGTGCGCAATCATGAAATGGGGATTGATGCACGTTCTACGTTAGAGACTGTGCATGACCTACATAATGCCAAAAGCTTCTCAAGAAACGCATACTCAAAACATTACATGAGAGGAGTCAAAGAAATGTGGCAAAGCCAGAAAGAGCAGTCAGAGGAAAGGTCATGGAATCACATTGTTTTTACATGTCTACTTCTGTGTTTTCTCCTTCTTTGAAAAGAGCTAATTATTTTGAGGCTGGTTGATTAGTGAGCACTGATAATTCATTTTGTTCTGCATTCTCTTTACTTACCTGCGACTACCTTTTTTAAAATTATTTAAAGGTAACATTTATTTGCTACACCTGTTCATTTTATACCCATCAAAAACTGCACACTTATGATCAAATAGGAAAGAACTGTGTACAAAAGGCACATCTTGGATGAGAGCTGCATCTCTATTTGAAGCGATTACACTCGTCCTACATCACAGACACCAGAAGGCCTCCTGCTGTCTTTATTGGGAAAACATTGACTGGCACTGACAACACTGCGAACACACTCTGCCTTCTTTGTCACCGAGTCTTTCACTACACAGAAGGCATGAATCAATATTGATATGGGGAAAGACAATTCTGAAAGGATGCCATCAGAATGCTGGAGTATATTCCTTTCCCTGATCTCCAGGTCTTCCTCTTCAATGTACAATCAGTTCAGTTCCATTTAAACAATTTATTTCAACTATGTAAAAAAAATAAAATAAAAAAAAATAAACAAAATAATCCCCAATAAAAAGAAAGCAATACTGTTGGAATTTACATATTTGAAAAATAGTGGGAAGAAGTGCAACTTATTTAATCCCACTCCTCCAAACTAAAAATAATAAGTTCTTCCGCTTCCTTATTCTAAATAATACAATAAGTTAATAAGAATCGAACAATAATCAATTTACTTACTTAGTTATTCTATATAAATTAAGTAACAGCAATTACCAAATAAAGCTACCATTGATATATTACTATTATAAAGATAGAGATAAGGAATTAGAAACACACACACAGGGATGTGTGTGAGGTGGGAATGGGGGTCAGCTCAACTTTCCCTGGCTTTGAAACTGCACAACATGGGACTTGCCCTGTCTGAGATTAATGAAGCATGTTGGCAGTACCTTTTATGTAATGTGCCAACATAACAGAACATTCTGTATTTAGACTCTGCAGATTTGGGAATACAGCTGCTTAAAGAGACAACACCGCTGAGGAAGGGGGAGAGTGAGAACATGACTTGTTTTAATAAGTTTTTGGATTGATGAAAGAGAAGATCTACAGATTATGAATAGGGTTACCAAACACCTTATGGAACAGGATCTGTAAAAGGGGAGGAGTTAGGGTGATGTTCAACCCTAACTCTTCTGGGGCAAATAGACTATGTATTTATGTAGAGGGCATAGTCCAACAGTTGTACAAGACAAAAAATGTAGTTTGTTCCGTGATTATAAGTTTCATTCCATCATCAAATAAAAAAAATCAAATAAAGGAAAAATGAGCACATTTTGATTCACATAGCAGCTTTATGGAAATACTGCTCTTCCTAAAATTATAAATAGAAAATAGAGTACAAATGTGGACCTGAATGGGAAGATGAGAAGTGTGCTACTTAGGTAATGAAGGACAGTGCGTCATGTAACGCAAAACGAGGGGTGGTGCCACTCTTTGGTCACACCGGGAAGTTAGAATTTTTAAAAAGTAGGTCACTTGTATAAACCGCTCTCATTGTTTTAGTTACAAAATGTCAAATACAGCACATATGGGAACAAATGTGATGTTTTGCAACAAAAATGAAGGTTTTGAACTCTTACCTAGATCCACTGCTGCATTGTACTTCTCCAAGGCATCCAAGAAGCTCTCTTTTTTCCATAAGATCTCACCCTCGATCCAGAATTTCCTAGCTTTGCTCTCTGTTGCAAACAGTTTATCCAGCAGCCCACTGAGAACTACGTTTACTCTTCGGCCGTTCGGCAGTTTATCGTTTTTGCTCAGCTTCTGTTTACACCGTTTACAATCTTTTACAGAGTCGTCCTCCAAACACCGTTTACAGAAGGTGTGTCCGCACTCCACGGTGGTAGGCTCGTGGAGCAGACACCTGCATAGGTGGCATGAAAACAAGTCCAGGGCTTCCTCCTCTTCACTTTCCGCATCATTTTGAACACTACCGTCCCCGTTGCCGCTTTTGCCTTGACCGTTTAACGTGATGGGGATGCCCAGTTCTTTTTCACGCAAAGTCCGGGCAATAGTGTCCACCAGGAGGGGAAGCTCCTCCGGGCGCAGTTTGGCCAGGCTGGCCGCTGTGCAGTACGAGTCCAGCGCCTCTGCTATCCGACCAGCGCGGACTAGAGAGTCGGCCTTCCTCAGACACAAGCCCCTGTCCGGTTGTTGGAGATCTGCAAGTTGGGAACTGTAGATCTCCACGGCCAGGTTATAGTCTCCTGCCCGGTTGGCCTCCTCCGCCACCCCCAACATTTCGGGACAGATGCCCGCAGCTCCAGGGTTGGAGAGCGGGTGGGTGAGCAGCTCTCCCTGACTAGAACCAATTCCCGTCTCCATCGTTTCCCTCGCAGGACAATCGAGCGATTACAATAGGAAAAATAGTCACTAAAAGTCTGACCAAAGCAGACAAAGTTCTCGACGGTCAGAAATCATATTTTCCAAGTATTCCAGTCTCCCGATATGGATACATCAAACCAGACCCCCGACTCTCTCACACTCTCAGTGGTGGCCATTGTAAGTAGGTTAGGGCTATTTCCGATCTATACGACACCAACACAATAAATCAGGACGCCTGTATAACATTGCTGCTTCGTGACAAGCCACATAAACTAATAACCTGTGTTTATATTTAAATTATCAGGTAATAACGTCAACAGGGACCTCAGTTTCCCCGCAAATCACCCTCTGGATGTTCGCCTTTACTGAACAACCGATGATTCGGTTTACCAAACCCCCTTTAATACCTTTATAATAATAACAATATACGATAAAGTGTCCCGTATATGAGCAGAAATGACAGTTAAAAGAACTGATTTTGCTGCATTTTGTTTCGTGAAGCTCCTCTAGATAAATCCTCCAAGCTTAGCACGTAAGAAGCTTATTTTGCATTTGGTCTATCGTTAAAACAAAACAACTAAGGTTACAAAAGTTTATTTACTCATTCGAGGATTTTTCTGTGTTTAACACATTGTAAAGGTCGCTACGGTCAAATAAAGAGTTGTTATATATGAGCTACAGACCCACATGCTCCACAGACTCTCAGCCGATCGTTGTTTTTATGTAAGAAGGAGCTAACAGTCGTTAGCCAACATCGACTCTTCCATGTTGAACTCAACAAACTTTCAGTCCAAATGTCCCAAAATCCACCCGTTTGAATGTATCTGAATGTCGTTCATTTTCCCTTGAAACCGTCAAAACAAACTTAGAAACGCGAAGCGTCCTCCAAATAAACTAGTAGCTAGCTCCAGCGGCGGCTAAACCTCCTCTGGATTTCACAGGTCGACACGTGACACGCGATGCACGCTCTCATTGGTTGTTTATGTGGCTCACTTATATAACATAATGATATTGTATAACCATTTTCAGGCAACAATAAATGTCTGTCTCTGAACTTCGGCAAAAAACAAGTTCGTGGTTATTAAGTTTAGGGCGATTTCGCACGTGATATCACAACATGGGCACTTTCAGATAAATTAAGAGAAACCATCGCTTTTGCTTCGGGCTGAAATGTCACTCTATCCCGAGTTCAATCGTGGTTCCGGTTGTGGGGTTGAATCTTTGTTTTATGTAATGCTTTATATAAGCTGTGTGTCAGGTCTGGTTTTTGGAATTAAAGTGATGACACTGTGTGATGTTTCAGGCTTGTTTCAACCCAGACGAACAGGGGGGAAAATAGTCCATTTTAAGACCTCTTATTTTGGAGCAATTAAAATGTTTGCGGTGCCAGTTATACTCTCACGGCAGCTGTGACCCAGTTCTAACTGTCTGTACATAAAGGTTGATCCTGCCAGAGGAGCCACAGAACAAACAGGCACCACCAATTTCACCAAAGAAGACCTTAAAAATAAGAATTTTTATTTTTCTGATACAGAACCAAGTGATTTACAGATACCTCTATATGAGGTCTTAAAGCCTGACTCCCAAGTCCAGAGTACTGGCCATCCAAGTCAACTTTACCTGTGGCCTAGTTGTAAAGCCTGTGTCCCATTTTCCTCCAGCACGGTAGAAGTAGCATGCTAAATTTGCTGAATTATGAGAGGGTTGTTGATGCGTTCCCAGGCAAAAGAAACCAGAGGACCAAAATCACATCACAGCTGAGGGCAAACAACATCTGACTTATGTACTGGGAGAGTACCAACCAGAGCATCCCACAGAGTGCACAACATGTCGGGAAATTAAGATTACATTATGTGTGCGGGCAGTTATATGAACTGTTATGTATGAGCTTTCTGACTAATATAACAGAACCTTATGCTGAATAGTGCTATTTTTATTTCACAGTGATAGTACAGGTTATGGAAAATGGGGCCAAATGTAAATAATATGAAATTTTAGGCTACATAGAGAACTGGGGCAGGTTCAGTACCTAGAAGTTATTGAATTAAGAGTGGTCAAGTGCTCCTTGTAACAACTTAGCTCTTTGTAAAGACTTAGAATTAATTAAATCTTCATAAAAACTAAATCAGGAGGTTTGATTATGTAAAATCTATGTTAAATGCCCCTTCTCTCTCAGACCCTTTAGATACAAGGAAGAAGTTCAGTTATTTGTTGTATTGATTTTTAACAATTATTTAAATGATTTATTTTTCCTGCGATGGACCGGCGACCTGTCCAGGGTGTTCCCCCGTGACCCTGCACAGGACAAAGCGGGTGTAGATAATGGATGGATGGATGGATTTATTTTTCTATTCTGTAATGTCACTGTTATGCCTTTGCACATGTGACTAGAGCAATAATTTGGAGTCTTTCAGCACAAGAAACAAATTGTTGAATTGTTTCACTTTCATGATCAAAGGGTAAGTTTGACTCAATAAACAACAAAGTGGAACTATGGTCACCAATTTGTTAAAGGTTTCAAGTCTCTGTCATAACTGCTTCTGCTCAGGAACTTTTGTTCCCCTCTCTTCTCTAGTCCAAGACACTTTCACCCAGATATTTTGGTAGAGAGGCACACTGGAGATTCATTCTTCATTCCACCTCCTGTTGTGCATTCACAGTGATCCCATGAAGGCTCAATAAAGTATCTCCAGTGTGTGAATTCATAAAACATTGTGGCATTCTGCAATCTGAAAATGGTTCCTTTCCTCTTTACTACACAGTGGACAGTCATCACGACAACGACTATATCTCTGCTCACTGGGTGCTCTTGATTCAGTAAATAAAGCTAAAGCTTTTTGTTTTTGTTTTTTAAAAGGTTTCTTTCTGGTTGTTCTCATGAAACACCTACAGTGTTGCTAGATTCCCCATTGCTGTTGGTGTTTGTGCTATTGCTGCCGTAGGAGGGAGACACTGTCCTAATTTCAACAAAAAGAAGATGATATCCTGACTTCAGCTAGTGGAGGGTCCACCATCTTGCTAAGATTGTGAGCAGGATTTACTCGGGAGCTAGTACCCGGAGTTGAGTGGCAAATTTCCTACTACTGCCAGTCCAGCCAGTCTTTGCTTCTGCACCACTGTGGTCGAAACCCCAATATATATATATATATTTATATATATTTTCCACTTGCTTATCAGTTTGTTAGGTGTTCTGACGGTGGACCTGAACCTCAAACCCCATCTCTCACTGTCGAAATGAAGGAGCTACCAAGGCAAAACAAGCTGGCTGTGTGGACGGGGCCTTAGTGAGCTTAAATTCAGATGCAGCTGGGTTTAGGTTGTTGCTGCAGTTTATTGATCACCTCTTCTCACCAGAACTGTTTCAGACAACAGCACAGGTTGTTTCAAACTCTGGAGAGATTCTGGATCAAGGTAAGTCAAGCCAAGCTAAAATTTGAATTTTAGATTAAGCCACACAAAGACAAGGATTCTAAAGACGGTCCTTACATGAACCATACCTACCCCTTTGTAAATAAATTAAACAAAATCCTCTTCCTGAATCTGCTTTTTTTGTGCAAATTTTGGCTATGACAGCGACATAATCAGTGAGATTACAGAATGGAATGACTTCCTTTTTATGTCACAGCCTATCTAATCATATAATCATGATACTGAGTTTATTTGTGAGCCAGGGCTTTAAACAGGTTAGTCTGGCTATGACAACATTGTCTTCCACTGTGAGGACGTTTCATGTCACACGTATTGTTAAGATGACCAAAAGTGTTTCAGCTCTGAGGTCAGTCCAACTAAATTACACACATAGAGAAGTTATTTTTTTTGTTAATATTTGTGGCTTCATGGGAAATGTGACTCTTTGAGTCTACTGCCCCCACCCATGAGATAATGGAGGTAAGTGGAATTTTGTTTGGTTTGCAGTACTCGAAAATGTACACATAAAATAGTAAATTGAGACCAGAAAATATTGGATGATATCAGTTTTCAAAGCAATATTTCTTTTATAATAAACATTTAAAAATGTTTTTATTTTCTTTTTTAAACCTAGTTAACAGGTCTACAACACATTTTATGCAACAAAACACAGAAAGTCTTTGCATAAACCAACATTGCCCAGAGGGCGAACATGGAAATGTGCATATTTTTTCAGTTGTGATTTTGTGATGTGAGGAGCACAAACTGATTTGATAATTCCTCCCTGTACTTCACATAATCACAGACAATATACTACTTAATAACAGCGGCAACACCACAGAAAAAAAAGAATCCGACTGATGTTTGGTGAAGCACCAATAAAACTGGAAACCATAAGCTTTCATAATTGTTATTTAAAACTGTTACATGAACCAAACTATAAACCACAAAGTAATTTCACAGCTGTGCACCAGTACAATCATATGTTGCCTGTATGTGGCATCTCTTACAAAAAAAAACTCTCTCTTTGCAAGTTTAATAATTGCAAAGTTGCATAAGCACAAAAAAAAGAAAAAAAGAAAGTCAACCTCTGACTCAATTCCTGGAAGTGTTGTAAAACCACTGTTGTCCTATATGTTCAGCGTTCCTTGCAGGAACTCTGTGTGTGTGCATGTGTATGCGTGTGCACGCAAGAGTGTGTTTGTGGTGTTGTAACACTAAAAAGAAAAAAAAAAGAAAAGAAAAAAAAGTAAAGTAGCTCGTAAGCTTTGATAAGCTATTATAGACTGGGGGCACATTACATAAACAGAACTACCTCTGTATCTGCACTGATCTGCAAATGCATGTCCTGTATTGTTGGTGATTCTGAGAATCATGGCTGTTTCTCTTGGCAACAGAAAAGACATGCCTTGCCTATCACAGTTCACTCCCTTATGAAATGTTTGAATGACCCACATTTCCAACATTTGTTTTTGGTGTTATATATTTTCTGATAAAGATTTATGTCCAGTTAAGTCAACAAGGCATTGTTTTACTCCCATTTACTCTTAAATCTGAAGGAAAATTACAGCATCAGAATTCTGGCTCTAATTAGACACCAACTAATCAGCAGCAATCTAGAAAGATATGTGTATTCTTTTTCAGCGCGTGTTATGCATTAAGGAATGGGTTAGCATTCAGCATTCCGCTGCTTAGGTCACTTCAGCTATTTGGTTTCCAGTGCTGTTCACTGCCAGAGAAAGCAATGGTTTGTCTGTAGCACCAGAACACTGGCAAATCATCCATCCATCCATTATCTATACCCGCTATTTCCTGTGCAGGGTCACAAGGGTCTGCTGGAGCCTATCCCAGCTTAC
>JBAMYA010042377.1:0-14485 GCA_037176975.1 Arrhamphus sclerolepis
CATAGAAACACTATGCTTGGGGTCAGTATGTTCTCTCCCTTCCTGGCAGTGATCTGGACAACACTTAATTGCATCAATATATTGTATATATATATATGTGTGTGTGTGTGTGTGTGTGTTTTTTTTTTTTTTTAAAGATCATTACAGGGTCTTTGGGAAATCATTTGTAACATTATATTGCAGTATGTTAGTTTCATCAGTTTTATCTGACAAATAGGACTGAGGAAAGTATTCTCTCTCTGTCGAACATTAAAAAGCAATATTATTGTCCCTACAGATAAGTTGTCAAGAGGCCATCTTGCACGTTTCAAATGAAAGTGCGTATAAGGAGTACTGCATCGTTCATAATCACTCCTGGACTCCTCTCTCACAAACACTTGATGCTGCAGTAAGTTTTGATCTCTATTTATGGTTTTAAAAGAGATGTTCAAGGATCGAAATTGGCATTTTAATGTCCAATGTCAGCCTCCACGCCTCTTTAAGCAAGGTTGATGTGAAACGGCTATTTTAACAGTGTTCTAATGTCTATGATTATGTGAAATCCTGCGAATGTCCTCCTGTCCTAATTGTTAAATTTGTCTTCATTTTTCCAGAAACAATACCCATTGGTGAACTTAACCTCGACTGTGCTGTGTAATGCCTCAGGGCTCAGTCCAGATGTGGGAAAGGGCAAAGCATTAGTGGTGATGTGGGGGGACTGTGATATCAGCCAAAAAGCTCTTGTTGCCCAAACCCTTGGAGCTACCACTTTGCTTGTTGCCAGCAACACAACACTGGTAGAATATTTACATCTGTTTACATCTTGTTAATGAATAATTTCTTTTTTGCCTGTAACTGGCCAGTTTGCTAATGCTGAGGAAAGCAGTTTGTCACATGTAATATATAACCAGAGAACAGATTCATGAAGAAGGAAGCGATGCTTGGGAGTTTCTTTATGCAACGCTTTCTCAGAGGAAATGGAGTTTCTTGTTTCAATCACAAATCAGTTTGCCTTGTCTTTTTTTTTTTTAACATATTTGTTTGGCAGGCAGCATGCATTTAATTTTGCTTAACACTAGCTAAGTTTAATTTATGTCAAACAGGCTTATTTAAAAAAAAAAAAAAAAAAATCTTATTTATTTTTCTTGTATTAAATTTGATTATTAAATCTCCTCTGTGCTTGCTCTGCTCTTCAGATCACTCCATCAACTAACGACTCGGAGTATGCAAAAGTCAAAATTCCCTTGGCCCTCATGAGGTATAGGGACTTCCTGGATGCACAGAAGGTCAGAAATGTTTCATTTATTTTACTACTTCTAATTATGTTATTTTCACTCATTTAACAAAGTTTGATATGATGTACAGAGGATGCTTTGGTAATATTAACTTAGCAAAACCTCAATGTGGTTTCACATTAAAAGTACAGATTTTTGAATTCCTCTTCAGGTAATGAACTGTACACAGAAAACCACCAGAGGTCATTCTTTTGCTGGTTAAACTGGCATTTCAGCTGACAAAGATGGCAACAAGTGTTTGGAAAAGAAAAATTTTCAGCATTAGTTAAAAATGTCTCCTGACATTCTTTGTACTCTAGATGATATCAACAGCTAAAGAGAAGTTGTGAAAATGATATGAAATGCTGCATACAGATACATAACTGTTTGGACAAGACAAGCTTTGATTCCTTGTTTTAACTTTGCTGGTAAATTAATTATATATATAAACTTTAGGGTGGAATTTACATTTAAACTGGGAATCTTTCTTTGAATAGCACATGTTGGTGCGACAAGCCTGTTTCTAAATATAAACGTAGAACCAGTTCAGTTTTGGTAACAGGCAGAAGAAATATCTTTATTTGCAACATGCCTGATGTTACCAACGGTAACAAGCACAAAGAGAGCTTATCCTCCCCCGAGCTCAGTACTGTATTATGATATACAAACAGTGACAACATTGCTACACCCTGACTCTTGCCACAAGCAACAATAGGACGTTTTCATTTTTTAAAATTTAAATCCAACAAACATGCCTCCCATGTATTTGTTCATGGATTCACTTTGTTCATTTGTTCCTCCCCAGACATTGTCACGCTTTTTTGAAATGTCATGAACATGTGACAAAATACAACTTTTAGCATCTTGAATTAATTAACTCTTGATTGTCCTCAGCTGTTTTCTGAGGGGATGGAAGTGAAGCTGTATGCGCCGCCTTATTCCAAAATTGATCCAAGCATTGCGATCATCCTACTGATCGCTGTGGTAACGGTCTCCTTAGGCGGATACTGGAACGGGGCATGTGAGAGGTGAGAGTTTGCATTTCCACTTTCAGAGCTAGAGACAAACGCTCAAAGTGTAGCACAAAGAAAACTGAAAAGCATTTTGTTCTTGAAGTTTAAATGTTATTTTTTTTGTATGCACACACCATATTATGAATTAAGTAAATTATGTCAGTGTGACAATATCAGAACTAATTTTAACCTAGATGCATCATCATACTTTCCCATACTTTTCACATTTATATTTAGTAACTTGGATTTTGCCTCGTTTTGTCTGTTTTTTTCATCTCAGTGAAGCCTTTATCAAAGACAACAGACATGAGAAGCACACGAACACAATCAAAATGTTTTCCTCTTTGTGACAGGGACCGCTTGAATAGTTGTACAGCGGGTGGAGGAGGAGGTGAAAGCAAAGCAGACACCGGGGAGCTTTCCCTGTACTCCCCACTCAAAGTGTTTATCTTTGTTGCCATGATGTGTGGAATGCTGGTGCTCATGTACTTCTTCTACAAAATTCTGGGTAGGTGGAATATAGAAGGTGGAATAATGTTTTCTTTCATTGTTTGTTCTTTGGTTGATATTTTTTTTCCCTCCCCCCCAGTTTACATCATTATTGCTATATTTTGCTTCGCATCTGCATCTGCACTGTTCAGCTGTCTGGATGCAGTGATGGAGAAGATTGGTTGTAGCACTCTAAGGTATGGGTGTCACTTTTTTGAAAAGAATGTGTATGCACAAACAAACAAAAAAAAATGTGCTGAAATATTCCACCAATTATCTCTGAAAATGCTGAAAGTAGGAATAGTCCCAGCTTTAACAAAGTCTGTTTCTACAGATGGATGAACAGCTCAGCAGGAGTGTTTTCGCATAAATGTTTTATTGTTAATTATAGAGTAAACCTTTACCAACTACAACAAGCGTGTTGTCTGTGTGTTTGTTACTGCATTCTCCTGACGTGCCTCTAGTCACATTCAAACAGACAAGTTCAACCACCAAGTTTATACAGACTGAGTTTCTGTGTGTTTGTCTTTCTAGTGTTTCTGTCAAAAGTAAGAGCTTCTCAGTGAGGTCTCTCCTGCTGGCAGCTGTGTGCATTAGCATTGCTGTGGTCTGGGGAGTTTACAGAAATGAAGACAGGTACTGTCAGCTCACACAAAACACGCTCACTGTCTTTCTGTAAAAAGTGGTTTTGGTAAAAACTATTTTGAAAACACCATGTGGCTGTAGAAGTGCTAGTACCAGTGGATTAGAATAAACTGTAATAGAATTACAAATAATCAAGGTTAATTTTTGATAGAAATTTGAGATCAAAAAGCTTTTATGTCCTTGCAGGTGGATCTGGGTCCTGCAGGACCTCCTTGGCATTGCTTTCTGCCTCAACTTCTTAAAAACCATCTCATTGTCTAATTTCAAGGTATGTTGTCTTTCCTTCGAGTATTAGATATGTCATTATGTGTGTTGTATTTAATTTGATTTGGGGTTTTTTAGATGTAAGAAGAAGTTGTGCTGATATCATTTATGTATTCTCCTCACGGCTGTAACGGATCACAGATGATCCGTGGTCAGCCCAGATCACACTCTCATCTGTGCCACATCATGTTGGTTGAATTGATTACTTGATGAATAAACGTTGGGGGAGGGGATTGCCGCAAAGAGCTCATGCTTGAAAGTACCAATATGTGATTTTTAAATCTTCAACTCAGCAGCAATGTGCTGCTTGATTTGTGAACATTTTAACAGGTTGACACCCTTACTAGACACAGCCTTTCTGCCACTGTATCTCCTGATCATAAGTTTCTTTGTTGTGGAAACTGCCCCTTCCATGTGTCCATGGTTTTGCAACCAAGTTTCAAACCAAACCCAAACTTTCATTGTGAGCAATATCCTTGTTTTTTTCTGTAAAGCATAAACCAGCTCCTTGAGTTAAAAAGAAAAAAGTGGTTTAAAGTGCAAGTCCATATAAGAGGATGTGGAGGATAGGCTTAGATGGAGGTAGATGACTTGCTGTGGCTACCTCTTAAGGGAACAGCCAAAAGGAGAAGGCATTCTGAGTCCACATAGTTCATTTTTTCCCTAGTTAATTTGGATTTTGTTAGTTAGATTCTCCACATTTTCTATGTTCAGAAATCTCCTTTTTAAAAAACAGAGAATCAAATTTGGATCAGAACATTAAAGTAAGCATTTCATTCCATGAGAACAATTTAAGGTTCTGTTATTGTATCTCTATCCTGAATTAAACTTCTCATATGATCTTGTTTTTCTCACAGATCTGTGTTATTCTGCTGAGCCTCCTGCTCTTGTATGATGTCTTCTTTGTTTTTATCACTCCATTCTTCACAAAGGTTTGTATCAGTTTTTTTATTTCATGGGAATAATGCCATTTTCCACATACTGTTGAAATGTTAATTATTTAAAAGGGAATTCTTGCTTTTAGGTATTTGTTAACCCAAACTTTGAAGTGTTTTGACATTCATCCATCAAACATCACTGATGCAAATTTGTCTCTTTTTTTGATAAGATGTGATAATAATAATAATAATAAAGGAATTGTACCAAGTATCATTGAATATCTTGAGTTTGCAATGTGATGTATGATACATTCTTAAACCAATGATTAACATTGTGTGAATAATTGACATCCATTTCTGTCTCAACAGAACGGAGTGAGCATCATGGTGCAGGTAGCTCTAGGCCCAGACGCATCTGCTGAAAGAGTAAGCTCAATCCGTTTTCTACCTTGAGGGGGGAAATCCTCCTAATTATTTTTAGACTATCACTTTATAGAACAGATTTCACTCCAGTAATTTCATTTTTATTTTGTAAATTTTAGAAAATTGTAATTTAAAATAATTACTCCAAGTATTTATATATTTTTTTTTTACACTCTTGAATCATGATATGGAATTAAAAGGTTTTGTATTTGAGGAAAATGAGTGTCATAGCTTCTTTTAACCCACCGATGTAAGCATTTGATGTTATCTCAGGATTTAAAAAAAAAAAAAAAAAAACTGTTTTGCTCTAGATAATTGTCATTAGCAGACTAAAATATTTTTCTGTGACTCAGTGCTGGTGGTTGAAGCAGCGCATAGCGCATGCAGCTGAGTTTGCTGGTTTCTTTTGTGGGGATACACGCTATGGAGAAGTTTACCTTCAGGGTTTGTACTTTTGGGCAGAGAGACTTAGGTGGTTACCATGAACCAAATAGTTGTTGAAATCTAACCAACTTTTTTTTTTTTTTTTTTTTGAAACAAGAAAAGATGGTAAAGAAAAATAAGCTATAAAGCCTCACAGACCCCAGACTGCCACTTTTTCCCCCCACCATTTTCAGACCACGCTACTAAATTTTACAACAAGGTGCAACAGTGTGTCTTGGAAATGTAACTCCCTCTTTTGTCCTAAAACGAAATACCGCAAGGCTGAGCGAATTTAGTGTGTGTGAAAGAGAAACGGGAGCTAATGTGAGTCTGTCTTCATAACAGTGATAGGTGGGGGACATATGCGAGCTGTTGCTCAATTAAAGTGTTTTGTTTTGTTTTTTAAGTTCAGCCAGACTCCTCTGCGAAAACCGCAGAATGAAAAAGTTTAGCTTAAAGAAAAGCCAAAATGCTAGATTATTCCAAAAGGATGAAATTAATTTGGTGCTTGTGTTTCAAAACATGACTTCTCTTTTAAAGGACTATTTCACTCATTTCTTTGGAAAACACAAACAAACAAACAAAAAAGGGACTGGTACTACAGCAAAGGTTTTCACATTTTCATACAAGTAACACCACTATTTTACCACTCCAAAATAAAAAAAAATGCTGCTCCTCCCACACAATCTGCTCTGAGGAAAAGGGTGAAGAGGAAAAAAGAAAAGAAAAGAAAAAAAACCCTGAAGGGCAAACTTCTCCAGCTTGCAAAATTAAGGCTGCAAAATGCATAAAAGTTGTGGGAGGAAAACTGTCTGTTGCTGTAAAGGAAGGTTTTCACTGGCTGCTGCATTGCTGTTTTTTCCTCTAAGCTGTTTAACACACCGTCTTTGTCAGACTTTACTCTCCTCTCATGTTTGAATGCAAAGAATAACCTTGAGCAACTGCAGCAACAACAGAGGCACTTGAAGAGTGTTTTTGCAGTTACTCTGTAATTTGTTAGACGTCATCATTGTTACGTGACTGTGCAGGAACACAAACTACTGATTCAAAGTAGGAAACTGTGCATAAAACATGAAATGAGATGTGAGCTGACCTATCTGCCAGATTACAATAGCAAGTTCATATTTGGTATGATGGCCTGCAGTTTGAACAGCTTTGTCAGTTTGTGTCTGCAGTAGTCAGCCATTACATGTAACAGTGTCATTTGTATTGTTTTTTTAATGTATTTTATGAAGCACTGCTTTATGTGCTTAAGCAGACAAGCTGTCCCTGCTGTGTACAGAAAAAAAAAAACAGCAATGAGAAGCTAAAAGCTTAGCTCGGTGAAATTCCCTGTCAACTTGGTATCAACTTTGTTAACATTCAGACTGCTGTTGATGCTCTGAGGGTACTGATAGACTGACTAACTGTGCGCTGGGGTTGGGTGGGCTCTGTCGTAGACACAAGGTAACATGGTGGAGATCCCTGCTGAACCCCAGGCTCCCTCTGAGAAAGTAAGACTTGACTTACTACCCATCCACTACTTTCTTCTTTTTTACAAAAAAAAAAAATTACATCCTGAGTTTAGTGGTGAGGGATTTGGAGGGTAAAATTCTTTCTGTCTGAGAAAGAGCTATGGAATTTAAAAAAAATAATTGTTTCAAAAAGGAGCAGTAGACATTGCATCGTGATATGTACTCTTTCATGTAGATGTACATGCACCATCTAGATATGCCCTAATATGTTATAATAATTTCAATGGCATGCTATCACAAATATCAATTCATGAAGTTAGTAGTTTGTGTAGTACATTTGAGTTTGTGGAAAATGTTTTTTCTTCAGATGTCACTTTAATGTCACAATGTTTTAAGTTGTACATATCCAGAAGGCAAGGCATTTCTTTGGTATAGATGTGAGTAATTGCAGTTTAATCGGAGCTGAATATGAGCATCAGCATTACTGTTACCGTCCATACAGATTATCTAGATCTTTTCATACTGGCAAAGTCCAGATGTAGCAGACCAAGAAAATGAAATTTGGAGGATACAGGAAAATTTAATCATAATTCACACCAGCATATCTGCTTCTTCGTCTTTTTTTGCCCTTGTGGTTGTTCCCTTCATCATAGAGAATCATCCGCCTCCACCTTCTCTCACATCAGCTAACTTCATGTCCTCTTTCACTACATCTATAAATCTCCTCTGGTCTTCCTCCAGACCAGCTGCACTTGCAACCTCATCATCCTTCTACCAACATCCACTGTCCCTCCTCTGTACATGTCGAAACCATCTCAGTCTGGTCTCTCTGACTTTCTCTCCAAAATATCTAACATGTACTGTCCCTCTGATGTGCTCATTCTTGATCCTATCCATCCTCGTCGCTATCAAACAAAACCTCAACATTTTATCCTCTGCTACCTCCAGTCTGCCTCCTGTCTTTCCCTCAGTGCCACGGTCTGTAAAACATCATGGGTCTCACCACCATCTTGTACACCTTTCCATTCAATCATTCTGATACTTTTTTTTTTTAAATCACACCTGACACTTCACCTGTTCTTTATTTTTCTGTTTTCTTTGCAATTGCTTTTTCTAGGGTTTTTAAACTCTCGTGATGTAAAGCACTTTGAGTTGCTGTGTTGCAGAAATGTGCTACACAAATAAACTTGCCTCACTGTGCAAATATCCTCGTCAGTCAGCTTGTCCATCAACATAACAAACAAGAAGAGGCTCAGAGCTGATCCTTGATGCAGTGATCCCACTTCCTTGAACTCCTCTGTCACACCTACAGCTCACTTCACTGTCTTCCAGCTCTCATACATGTCCTGCACCATTTTAACATGCTTGTTTTCTACTCCAGACTTCCTCATACAGTACCACAGCTCCTCTCTTACCACCCTGTCATCTGCTTTCTCAGGGTCTACAAAAACACAGTGCAGGTGCCCCTGACTTTCTCTGTACATGAACATCCTCAAAGCAAATATGGCATCTGTAGTACTTCTTTTTTTCTTTTTTTTTTCATGGCATGAAACCATACTGCTGTTCACAAATACTCACTTCTCCCCTTTGACCATCGTCCACCACTCTTTCACATAAATTCATTGTTTGGCTCATCAACTTTATTCCTCTGTAGTTGCCACAACTCTGCACATCTCCCCTCTTGTTAAAAAAAAAAATCTGCTCCTCAACCAATCCAATATGTCTCTTGTGCCTTATGATTGCCTTGTTAGTTTGGCATTGGTTATACGTCAGATGCCCTACCTGACACAATCCTCTGCATTTATCTGGGCTTGGGACTGACTCGAAAAGACACTGGCTAGTGACCCTGTGAGGCTGCCATAGAATATCTGCTGCAGCTGTGAGGGGAAAAAAAAAAAAAAATATATATATATGTATGTATGTGTGTGTGTGTGTCTATATATATATATATGTGTGTGTGTGTGTGTGTGTGTGTATATGTATGTATGTATATATATATGTATGTATATATATATACATATAATGTGTGTTAAGATAAAAGATTACAGTCAGGCTAGGTGCAACACCAAGCATAGTCACTGTACTTTGCCTCATCCATCAACTACTCAGCTGTCACACTTTGCTATCTTTATTTTTTCAGCTGCCAGTGGTGATGCGTGTACCACGGCTTTCAGCTTGGGCTCAGAACGTGTGTGGAATGCAGTTCTCCATTCTGGGTTTCGGAGATATCATTGTCCCAGGTGAGATGAAAATTGTCTCCATCTACTATCTGAACACAGTTTGAATGTGGCTGTTTGTCACCAGTCAAGCTTTAACTTTAACTTGAATGTGCAAAAAGAGTCATGGATGGATTACTTTATTGTTTATTTCTTTGATATTTCAAATAAATAAATAAAGACAGTATAATTACTCTTCGTTTTAACAAAATCATTTTGTGACTCTTATTGTTTTTCTTTTTTTTAAACTCAAGGCACAAGAATAACAGGGGAAGAGAAAAAAATCAGCATTCTAGCTAATTAATATAATTGGAATATCCAGAACTGAAATGCAGCTAGAGTCCTGTTTTCCACATCATCTCTCTACTAATTCCCTGAAAGATGTTTTACTGTCATTACTTTTGCTCTTAAGACCATAAACTGTCTCTGTTTAAAATAAACAAAACAAAAAAACAGTCAAAATCACAGCCAACATTTGTAATGTGATGTACGCCTCACACTCTGCTCATGCTCCTGAACCAACAGGTCTCCTGGTGGCCTACTGCAGCAAGTTTGATGTTTGGGTAAACAGCAGCAAGAAGATCTATTTTGTCAGCAGCTGCATAGGTACGTTCCACCACAATCATCATTTTCTCATGTTTTCATCTTGCTTAAAAATGATTTTTTTCTTATAGTTATGATGTAGAGTACTGGCAGTAAGCATGAATGTAGTCAGTTTAAATGTACATCATTTCTTACTGCAATTAGCTTTGGCTCCAGTTATTTGGTTGCCAAAGTATTTTAGAAATAGTTTTTGAGAAGACTAACAGATTATTTTTAGTAAAATTCTGCCTTTCTTTTTGGTGACTGGTAAGTTTAAGTTGTCTCTCCCCCTCTCTGTGTGTGTGTTTTCTCTCTCTCTTGTCTGTGTAGCCTACCTGCTGGGAATGTTACTGACATTTGCCGTGATGCTGCTGTCAGGGATGGGTCAGCCTGCTCTCCTCTACTTAGTGCCTTTTACCTTGATAACATCTGCCGTGGTGGCAGGATGCAGGGGAGAGATGAAGCAGTTCTGGGCAGGAGCCACCTATGAGGTGAGAGGAGCAGACAGAATACAAAATAATGGTTTTGGCACAGCGGAGATGTTTAGCTGCTGTGATCACATTTTTTTCTGTGCTTCCACTATATTTTTGAAAAATTCCTCTCCTTTATGATATGAATGTAAAAAAAAAACAATGAAATTGCAATAAACAATTCTCCAGACCAGATGACAGAACAGGGGTTCTTAAAATATAAAGTCTCTTTTATAAATAAAATGGTATTGTACATACAGTATTTGCATTACTAATATGAGAAAAGCTTTTTTTCTTTCAACTGCTTGTTGTATAGCAAAATAAAATAACCATCTTACCATTTCTTTGTCGGCCCAGCTTAACTACCTCTGTGCTGAATTAGTGCAGTCCTGAGAATAAACTTACAAGCTCTGCAGAGTACATTGTTCTTTATCTGTGCTTGTTTTTTGTTTGCTTGTTTGTTTTTTACAGAAACAATAAGTAACACTCCTCATTAAGTTGCAGACATATTGTTTTTATTAATTAAAAAGAAGTTCTTATCATAGATCTACTGTATTAATCATTGTAAAAAACAAAAAAAAGTCAAATAGAATTTGCAGTCAGATACAGCTCCATTAGTGTCGTATCAGTGGACCCTAGGCTGGGTTTTAAAACCATATTTAAGATGTAACCTTTATTTATCGTCACTCAGTTCTCTAAATGGTAATATTATTTAAAGGTTGCCCCTCATGCAGCTGTCATTGCTCTTAATTCATGATTGCACTGCAAAGATGAGAAATGCTCACCTATACATGGAAAGCCCATGTACAGCACATGACTTAAGTCCTCTATGCATTTCTTGGATAGAAACAAGTTAGTGTAAGATGTGTTATTTCCCAGTTAAGCTTTAATTCCAGTAAACTAAACCCTGTAAGTACTGTAGATTGTTGTGGTAAATTGGTGCATGAGCTGTATGCCATTTCATTTATACCAGTCTTGTGAAAAGTTCATTTCAGATATGATTATGTTGGCCTAAAATGTCTTATACAGCTAAAAAAAAAAATAAAATAGAAGTCAAATTGTGATGAAAAAAATCAAGCAGAATAGAACCAAACAACTGGAGAAATGCTGGAGAACTGGGACATTTTTCTGGGGTTGTATTGTCCTTCTGTTTTTCACTTTTTCACATTAATTAATGAATTAAAATTTATTTCTCATTTAAAATTTTTTTTATTATTTTTTTTTTTTTTTAAATAAACTTTCAGTTAAGTCTTAAGCCTACATGGGTGGGGGGAGGGGGTGCTCTGCTGTCACTGACACTGACAGGTTAGTTTCCAGATAATCTTGGCTGGCAGAGTGCCGCAGGACCTCATGCTAACAAAGTGAGGAAATCGCTCCAAAATGTATGAAATTGAACTTTGAATCAGATTTTTTTTTCCTCCACTTGTTGAAAATGTAAAATGAGGTTGAGGGTGCATTAGAAGGACAAAAAGACCAAGGAGATGCAGTTCTGACTTTGCTTAATTTTACCAGGTTTTGGATCCAACCAGGGAGCCTTTGCTGTCAGGTGTGCTTCTTCCGACCCAGAATTGCTGCTTGCATATTTCCTGAAATTTGTGTTACCTATTGCAGTGCCTTATTGTCTCTCACAAGCTTCTTTTATCCCTTTTTACTTTTAACAATTTGACTTCTGATTTCCAGGGCACGTGATTTTTATTTAAAGCCGATGCTTACATCTTTAAGATACTATTGACATGTGGAACAGCACAGTGCTTTGCATTGTCTGACCACCAGTTGTCACTAGTTGACTTAAAAATAAAACTGCTTGAGCAGCTGTGCAGCTACTCTAGTCTCAAGTGATCTTGTCTTAAAGATGTGATCCTGGAATACCATTAACCTCATCTATTCATTTCTGCAGTTTTTGTTTGTTTGGTGTTTTTTTTTTTTGTTTTTTTTTTTTGTTTTTTTTGGGAAATAATAATTTAAATCCTCCTTCGTTTTCTGCACTCATCCATCTTATGCAATCAAGAGGAATTAACACTCAACCTTTTCCTTTTGTCCTGTCATTCTGCATGCCGTTGCTTGCAGCTGGTGTAGGAGAGCTGTGGCATGTATTTTGTGTTATCTGTATGTGGTTTGATGTTTGTACGATGTATTGCCCTCTTCACTGTTATACATGCAGTCCACTTAGTGCTGTAATAGTTAAAATCTCATTTCTTATCTGCTATTCAAGGAACTGCAACATAAAACTGAATTAACTTTTTTTTTTTCTCCTTTCTTTAGAGGGAAGAACTGAACGCTGTGTAGGAGGTGAAAGTTGCTGACTTACAGTTGAATGTGAAGCCATCTGTGGGATGCTTTTTATTAATATAACATTTTAATTTCCCATTTGCAAATGAAGGGAACACCATATTGGGGGGGAAAAAATGTTTTCAGAAATTGTTGGAAATGCTTTCACTGACATGAATGAGACATTTAAATAAATACTGCGCACGGGGAGCAAAAGATGTATAAGTAATTAAGACTTACAGTGCCTGTGGGGTCTGTTTGGTTCCCTTTCAGAAAACTGTCACTGATGACTCTGCCTTGATGATAATTTCATACTACAAATTGAGGATGCACTTTATTATATTCAGCTTGATGTTGTTTATTTCCTTGGTAATGTGGGGGCATGGGTTTAAGTAACCTGTTTCTACAGAATGAAACATTTTGATAACTGGAGTTTCTGTGTAGCCTGTTTGTAAGATGTGATTTCTTTCATTGCGTTGTATTAAAAAAAAACAAAAAAAAAACAACTTCTAATTTCTCTCCTGATTTGTGGTCAGTTTGAATAGATACTTAACATAGAAAAAACCTGTTTCTCTCGATAAATGGAATATGTAAATGATCACCTGCTCCTGTGCTTGGGGACAGTAAAATCATATAGATGTTGGATTTCCAAATAAAACCGAAGAAGGTATAAATAATTTTGTAAAAATGAATGCTACGAAAAGCAAGCTGCAGTTATACAGAACCTATAATGAAAGCTGTCAGATTATAAATTCTGTAAGACATGTTTACTATAAATGAAATGCACTGAAATAGTGTCAGAATTAATTTTTCCTCGCTGGTGTTTCTCATGACAATTAGTGACCCTTCAGCTGCTGCTTATGAAAAAATATTTAATCTCAGCAGCATGCAGGTTAAGTTTGCTTTTCACCTTTACGATCCTTTTTAAGGCAGATATATTGTTGCATTTGACATCACTCTGAAAAAGATTTATTTCACATCAGGATAAGAAGAAGGTAAAATGAATTCTGTTACATATTCCAAACATTACTGTGTCAAATAACTTGCACAGTCGCAAGAGAGTAAGATCCAAAAAAAAATCTTGTTAACAGATGCAGTGTTCTACTGGTGAAAAACAAAGCAAATCATCAGTCCTTCTGATTAAATAGTAAAGCTTGTCGGGAAGAAATTTAACAGACTGCATGCGCAATGCTGTTATAAATTACCTAGGACGTGTCAAAAAAAAAAAAAGACTGAATGAATCACTGCGCTTGAGACACTTAACTTGTGTAGTCGAAGTCACTATAAAAACCAACAATGATGCTATTAAAACGGTTCCTGTTTTTAGGAGCAGCCTAGGCCTGAAAATCTTTCCCCAAATGAGCTGTTCAGGTTTGTAGGATGCTGTGACATCACAAACCCACATCAGAGGAGGTTTATCCAGCATCGCCATTTTTTCTTCCATGCAAATTCCCACCGTGCGAGATTTGCTGTACGTCAGAAGTTGGTAGCAAAGCTTTAATAGAGAATCAGAAGTTGGCGTCACATATCCAACATCACCAGGAACGAGGCGTTCATGGTTGTCGTTGATGAAAGATTGCTGTCAAGTTTGGTTGATTTTATCTCCTAATGCCAGGGCAACAGTGCTGCCATAGCAGGTAACACGATGGTTATAGAAACAAAACCAACAGTGTTACGATTTTATGTTATTTCTGACGTGGATAGAGGCATGTTTATCTGTGGTTCTTATAGATTTAAACATCACATCACAGTCACTAACTAACCATGCACTTCTTAAAGACGACATGAAATGAGCACTGTTACTTTAAACAAGAATAGTTGAGTATGTTATGACATTTTGTCTGAAATGCATGTTGTAAGTACCATCTATTGAAGCTCTCATCACCTTACTAATGAGGCTAAAACTTCAGGCTAAAATGGTTTAATTCTAGAATAAAAAGCATTAATAACAAGAAATATATATATATATATGTATATATATATATATATCTACACACACACACACACACATATTTAACCAAGTAGTGTCTATGATGGATTTACCTTACAGCTGTCCTCCATGGTCACCTGCAGCTCTCTTCTGGGTGTTCAGCCTCTGAATGCTGCA
>JBAMYA010042378.1:0-14483 GCA_037176975.1 Arrhamphus sclerolepis
TAATCAGCGCCATAGAGAAGAACTATTCTAAATGGCACTGATAATAATGCTGTCTGGGAGAGCACGTCATTTTCCCCAAAAAGCTGTTTGGCCAGTGGGTGGAGCTTTATGAAGGACTGGTTTCAATCCTGACAGTTGCCCTGCTCCGGAGCAGGTTAGCTGTTCAGCGTATGTTACCCCGGTGATGCACCTCGGTAAGCAATTACCCAGTTTCATGATACAGAAAACCCAGGATTAACCCTTAAGTTACCTCGCTAAAGCTAAATCTAGCTTCGTGATACAGGCCACTGTACACACTAGTTTGTTTGTTTGTTTGTTTTTGTTGTTGTTTTTTTTTAAAGTGAGATAAGCTTTTAGGTAGTTGGGCTGGCTGACTTTTAGTTTTTAATTGCTCTTTAATTTTTTTGTATCTGTTTTGTCCATATTGCTGCTCTTTGTAAAGCCCTTTGTGATTATTATCTGTGAAAAGTGCTATATAAATAAAGTTTCTTTACTTTCTTTCTGCTCATATCATAGTAGTGATTTTTTTCTTCTCCCGGGTTCGGTTGTTGGTTTTTTTTTCCATCTCCTGCCTGTCTGCCATTGCTCTCAGCTGTGACACTGCTGATTGTGCCCTGAAATGAATTGAATAGTTAATGTACCAATTTGTATTCCACAATTTGATTATTAGCCATGTCGTCTTCTTTTTTCTCCTTATCTCAGCCTTTCTTTGTGCTTGGCGAGGTTATTTTTCTGGTCTAACGTACCGCCTGTCTGAGCTTGCATGTATATAACGGAAAACAATATTTAACCGCTTGCTGGCAGGCGTGTGTGTGTAGGCTGCAGCCAAACAACAGCCGCTGCTTTTTTGCTGATTGCTTCCTCTTTTTTTTTTCTTCATCTGGTTGTTAATTAATGGTAGATTGTCGGGTCGATCCGGCCCAGCAGGATAAACTCTGGCGTCTGCGTTTCTTTGTCTTCAATAAGAAGTAAATAACTAGAGTGCGACATTTATCATCAGCAGGCTGGATTGTCTGCTCAGAGCCGCGTGGACCAGAGCGATGCTGAGGAGATGCAGAATGAACACTCCAATTATACACAAATGGAAAACTATTGATTTTAAAACATCATCATGGTTTATTCATTTTGATTGATTCACAGCTTGGAACCTTGGAAAACTTCAGACATCGTGGGTCTGAGTGGTGCGTTGGTAACGACTTTGTTATCCAAGCTGCTTGTTAGGATTTTCATGTTCTTTTATCTGCTTCTACTAAGAAAGAATCAAAGAATAGAATTACATGTCAATTCAAGCTTTATTGATATCGTGCACGGCTGAAGGTCCATTCGTCTGACATCACCGAGGGATACTAGAGAATGAACAAAGGACAGTGGTTCTCTCTAGTCTAGGGCTTCTGGGTGGGGGTCCCTAGTCATATCTGATGAAGCCAAATACTGAGAAGACACCTAAACCTGTCTGTCATGAAGAGGGGTTGCATGGTGGAGGGTTCAAATGCAGGAGAGCAGGCAGGAGGATCCAAAAACTGATATTTAATTAAACCAAAAACACTGCCCCAGCAGGAAAATACAAAAGGAGCTTGAAACTCCAAACAAAGCGAGGCAAAAACACAAAGTCGACCCAGGCAGGAACCAGGGAGCCAAACAGTACAGACCAGCAAGGAGGGACAGGCGAGACAATATACAGGGGACGGAGCTGAGGAGACACAGGTGAAGCACATCAGGGGACCGAGCATCAGGAAGGTCAAGCAGAACATAACCAGACACGGACAGGACTTCAAAATAAAACAGGAAGTAAAAGCTGACAGAAACGGTCAAGGACACGAATGCAAGAATAGAAAACACCAGCACTGAAAAAACCCAGAACCAAAACCCGAACCATGACACTGTCAAAGTTTAGACTTTTCTGTTCCTGCTCATTACTTTATTTAAACAATGAGAGGCTCAAGTTTAGTCAACAGAATTTGTGAAAAACAGGAAGGATCCTTCTCCAAAATCACTCAGCAGTTAGAATCTTACAGAAACATTTCAATCTTAACTTGTTTAAAATGAAGAGAGCAGATTGATTTAAAAAGAAAAGTATAAAAGTGAATTATAAAGAGAAGATCTGAAGATCGACGAAGGCAGGGAGCCGCAGCAGACCAGGACCAGGACTGGGAGAAGCAGCTCGTGTTTGAAGCCTCTTCTTCCAACACTGGCCAGTTTTGTCGTCACACAAACTTCAACGCTGGTCGTTCAGGCAGAATGAGGGAACTGGTGGACGTGCACAAAGCGGCAGGATAACCAGCAGGCAGGTGAAGCTCTGGTGAAGTATGTCTGGAGAACCAAACTAGTAATCAGCAGCACAGACGCAAGTATTTCAGCTATCATCCTTCATAATCTTCAGCAGCTCCGCTTGCATAAACAAAATTGAGAAACTTCAGCATTCATTCTGTCAGATGACTCCCCCACCCTCTGTAAACACATCATCACCAAGTCATTTTGATGTTTTGAATCAGGATTAACTTCAAAGATCTCTGGCAGTTCATTTATCTCTCCCCAAACAGAAAAAAAGGAAACTTCTCTTCTGAAGCAACTCAGACTCTCTCTTTTCCTCTCCGTTGATCTTTTTCCTTTTTTTTCTGATATCGGATTTTTTCCATCCCATCTGGCAGCTGCTAAATATCAGAAAGTCTCAATGGCCGCTTCCATTTTCCTCCCTTGAACTGCTAATACTCTTCTCTGTGGTGATATTTTCATGTCTGTCTGTGTCTGTCATCTCTTTCATTTCATGGCAGGGCTTCTATCTCTCAGCCATCAGTTTACCCCAACTTTCCACGGGCTTCACAGAGTGGTCTCATCCAGACCTGTCACTTCATGTCCTTTCAACAGACACTGAGCTTCTCTGCGCTCAAGGACATCAAGTGAGTCGCAAAATGAAAATTTCTCACTCAGATGAAAAAGATGTCTCGGACTTGCAGTCAAATGATGGGAAACGCACACACACAGGCGGCGGCTTGCTTTGAGACAGCCTCCGTGTGATTTGATTTAGGAGAGGATCTTGGAGATAGTTTTTGAAGGTCGGCCAGGCAGAGTCAGTTTCTCTAATCACTTACACAGATTCTGTCTCTGATCCACCAAAGCCTTCGCACTCTAACAAAACCCATTTGAAGTTAGACAATGGAATTATTTTTGAAATGATTACAGTCACATATGCTCATGGGAGGGCTCAGCAAAGGCTCCACACAGCCAGCCATGAGTCTGTGGGATATTAGCTGATAATGCATCAAGGAGGGTGAAGTGTCAAATGGCTGGTTTGTTCCTGTGGACGCTGCATTCATCATAGTTATTGTGAAGCAGGCTGTCTGGCCGGCGGATAGAGAGACGTGGTCTGTATCAAAAGTGACACATCAGAATGAAAGGGGCTCATCGATGGAAATATGTGTTTTTGGAAAAGTTGCTGTTGATATGTGGCAAATAATTTAGAACGGCTTTGATCTGACATAAAACAATGGGGGGGGATATGTGCACGCTTAATTAAATTGACCATGCCTCATGCCAATCCATCATATCTGATTAGAGAAACAGTCTGAATGCATTTCAATCAGCAGCAAAGGAACAACAAGACACTTTCATCTTCCTGCCTGTGTTGTTACACTTATGGTGCTTTTTCTTCAGCCACGTTAAGCCAAATGCAGTTCCAACATCCCCTTTTTTTTCGATGAGTTCCTGCAAACGCACCAATAAGGAAAAAAAAGACCTTTCCCACTTTACGATAAGGTACACATGACCTAATTATCTCTCAATAACTGGGACAGTAATGATGAACTCACCACTGCTTTACCATCAGCTAAGTACCAAGTTGTGAAATGGATTTTAAGAAAAGTAAAGTGTAGTTATTGTTCAAGTCATCAAAAACTTAACCACGAGTTAATTGTTTAGTTGTAAAGGAAAGTAAAGCGTAGTTAGTGGTCAAGTCATCAAAACTAAAAGGGCAACTAATCAGAAATCATTTATTTAAAGGAACTACACACTGGACATTCAGAACGTTCATAAATGAATGATTATAAATCATAAATGAGTCAGCGTTTCCTCTCATCACCCACCAAGTACTTTCCTTGGAGCAGTTCAGCTGTTTGGGGATGCGATTATCTGACATGGTGAGACGTGGCTGGACGGCGGCTACGGATGTTCGTCCAGCTCTGATAAGGACGTCGGTGTCTGGTATTTTGTCCTGACACCTAATCTTAAGGACGCTGTAGAGGCAGCGCAGGTGTGGAAGTGGTTCAGCTGCTTCTCAGTTCTGGTCTGGTTTTTCATGACTTGGGAGGGTTTTACGTCGTGTTTGAGCTGGAAACTGTCAGATGACAGAGATGCGCTGCACGGAAGCGCCTTGGACATGCGCATCGGCCCGCGCAGAAGTCGTATTTCCATTCACAAGATGGCGGCCCCCGAGGAAAAAACAAATTCTCCATGAATTTGAAAAAAAAATACATCAACAAAAGTTAGTTGTCCTGTCGGGCAGCCGCAGGAATCAAGTGTCCACCTGCCAGTCGGGCAGCCGTTACTGTCGGACTCTGCTCTGGCAGTACATTTATATCCAAGTATCGCAGTGATGTCTGTAAAAGTTACTCTTGCATATATCTAACCTGCCCAGCCATTGCATTTATTTTTTTCTCAAAAAGAACCCAGTCTGGACCAAAGGACCGAAAAGACCAGTCAGAGAAATGAAGCATGTGAGCGACAAACAGACTAGTACCCACAAAAGGCATTCAAATGGATTGTTTTCAACTGTGGCTCTCGGGTATTCATGCGTGAGTCGCTGCAGTCGGCTGAGTGTGTTCTGTACCGATGAAAACAGCTGCAATATCAGACATAAAAGATCTGCTTCATTTGCTCTGTTGTACGTGAAGGAAGTAAAGAAAAGAAAAGCTCTGCACTGCAAACCACGTTGATGGAGCCGTGGAGAAGAACCCTCATCACCATCTGGTAGTGGTGCTGTAGCTGCAGGGACACAGACCACAGCGAGCAAACGTACAAGACAACTGTGACACATGAAACCAAAGGTTTAGTGATTTAGAGCAGTCAGGAGGGTGTTAACCCAGTGCCAAGTCTGGGAAGGGTCACAGCGATATATTGGGTTTATTTTTGTTTTTTATTCTGTGAGAACAATCATTCACAAGTGGGACAGTCTTCCCGGGAGTGGACATCCCAGCAGGGTACGCAGAAAGCTAAGCCCTGCAGTCTTCAGAGAAAGTGCAGAAATCTCTGACGCTACAGGCAAACGTCAACAGTGTAGAAAATGACACAACCTTTATGTGGAAGGGTTGGCAGGAAAGAGAGCAAAAGGTTCATCTGAACAAACGACAAAAGAAGAAAAGGAACAGGACAGACAAGATGAGACGAGTGTCTGATCATAATGGACGACACAATGATTTGGACTTTTCTTTTTGCAGTCACAGGTCCTGAGCGTCCTGCAATCTGAATTGAGCCTGAACTTCTCTGAACACCAAAGCATTCAAGTCAAATGTCAAATGTTTAGAGTATCTGGCCGACATTTAAACCTCGGCTGAAATTGAGTCACGCGAAAAGATACAACGATCCAAAGCTCAGCAGTAAATCAGCACCAGAAAGGCTGAAAAGTTCTTGACCAGATAGAAATGGCGTGGCAGGACATTCAGAGAGCAAAGCGACACACTTCCTTTGGATTTCTCCTTCATGGAGCGTCGGATTGTTGATTTCAGCTTATTGATTTGGCATCAGTTTGATGCTGAATGACTGACACCAGCCTCCCCAGCCCTCTGGGTTTGGGACTGGTCCTGTGAGGACACGGGTTTGTGGACTCTTAGTGGCTGAAAGAGCTGCATGATGATGAACTGGAGCAAAGCTGTAAAGAAGAGTCTCTAATTCTGTTGCAACACACTTGTAAAACTCAAGGCCTGCGGGCCAAATCCGGCCCACCACTTCTTTTCGTCTGGTACCACGATCATAAACTTCTAACTAGAACATATTTTAGGCCTGTACGAATCAGAACACCAGAAAGTGGAACAAGTGAAGTGAAGAGCAGCTGGTTTATGTCAGAAAGTTATGATTTAGCAAATGTTTGCAAAAGATTTTACGCCAAAAAGCTGCTCACTTTTGTCAAAACTCACAACTTTTGTCAAATTTACTTTTCTTGATAACACAACTCTGTGATTTTAGTGCAAAAAGAATGATCAAAATCTTACAACTGTTGTGATTTCATGTGAAATTGATGTAAAAAGTTGATATTTTTCAACAAAAAAAATGAATGAAATTCGTAACATTTGTTTGTACGATAAAATTTAAAAACGAGTCCTTAAAAAATATCTCATTCTTGCAATATTTGCAATATTTTTTCATAAAAATTTTTTACTTTTTTACAAAAACTTTTTTCTGATTTCACCAGAAAACGTTTTAGAACGGAAGTCTCAATTTTATGATAAATGTCGCTATTTTTGTGAAAATTTTGATTTTTATGACAAAAATTATTCCTTTATATTAAATAAATCACATAAAGATGTGATATTGCAAATATCAACACTTTACACTTTGTTTTTAATGATAAAAGGTTTTGATATTGGTACAAAAGCCTCCGTTTTATGATATAAGTGGTGTGAAATTTGAGATTTTAAGACAAAAATTCACTTTTTTTAAATTTCATTGAGTCCAGGGACGACGTAGCTGGTTGATGAAGTCAAGAATAAGCAGCCCTTTAATGGTAACCATGGCAATGACGTGACCCCTGGATGAAATACAGTAGCTCCTCACCCATGTGAGAGACTCATAAAGGAGTTTCTGATTAATCAGACATGTTTAGTCGTTCTTACACGCTGCATCTTCTTTATGGTACAGAAAGAAAACATTCTAATTTACCTAATTTTGAGATCTACTTTTGACCACATGGTGATATAAACCTTAGAACACAGAAAGGTCCTTCAGATCGCCCGCCGAAGTACCACAAAGTACCACAAAGTACTACAAAGCCAGCAACGATGTCCCGCTTTGACTCGAAAGAGATTTGCGGCAAATGAGCTCATCCATCAGCAGACACGTGCAGAGACAAGAGGATGATGAGGATGAGGAGGAGGAGGAAGCTGGGAGGAAGACGAAGAGAAGCAGCGGCGCGGGGCCGAGGCTGAACAGAGGCAGGACTGCTCGTAAAGTAGCCTTACAGTGAAATGTGACAGATGTGGCATTTCCACACCCCGAAACAGGTCTCGACCTTTAGATGCTGTGGGTTTTCTTAAGATTTCCTCTTGTCAAGGTCATCTGAAGGTCGGCCACGTGTATATAAAGCTGTGACATTTAGAAGAGGAGCATTTTTAACTGCATTTACCTAAAAAACAACGTTTTTTACAAGCAGGTGTGTTTTTCATGAAACATAAGGGCAGCATTCGAAAGAATACTGGTTTCAGAAACTTGTACTGGCTTCATTTCTCAGATACTGAGGTTCCTTCTGTCAAGCTCTGTTTCATCACCACGGTTACCGTTAAAGGGCAAGTAATTCTTTATTTTTCCAGCGATGTTGTCAGATTTTTCACTCTGTCCTGGACTTGGTCAGGAAAAAATAAATAATTTTTTGTCATAAAATTTAAAAATAAATTCATAAAATCCGCACCTTTTATCATCTTTTTTTTTCATCATTTTACCATCTTCTTTTGTAAAAAACAAACAAACTCATTTTTCTATTACAATGACAAACTTCAAAACACAAGTATAAGTAAAATGACAAGTTTTGCGATATCTTTTTATAACATACTTTACATTGAGACTAAAATCGCATCATTTTAAATTGAAAATCACAATTTAAAAAAATGGTGAAAATAAAGCACATTTTGTGGTAAAATTGCAAATTTTAAAGAACAAGACTTTTCATTGTACAATCAAAAATTTCACAAATCTGTGACTTTTTAACTTAAAATCACATCATAATTATTATTATTATTTTGCAACATTGTAACATAAAATTATTGGCTGTAAAAAAAATGCAAATTTTGTATTCAAAAAATTTAATACAAAAATTTAAACTTAAATTTGAATTTTTTTTAATTTTTATTTTGATAAAAGAGTTTTAAAAAAGAAAAGAAAAGAACAATCTTTAGTTGTAAATCCTTTGGACACGTCCACTTTTTGACGTCGTGCTGAATCAAAGTCGTGGAGAAATTTCCTCAGAAATGTTTCAGGTGAAGTTCATGAGTTCCTTCACGTTCACCACTTCTCATGTTCTCTCCTTTAAGAGAGTTTTATTCATCTGTTTCTCTCCAGAGAGACTCTAAATTCCTCTTATAATCGCACTAACGGCGTTCTGCTTCAGTCTCCAGAGACATCCAGACTGGCTAGAGGTGCTGGCTAAACTCTAATTAGGCGATCGCTGATTAAAGGAATCAGTCAGGCGTGTTTTAACATGGACAGTTTTAGATTCATGATGAGTTCACGCTGATATAAGTTAGGTTTTTATAACTATAGTGGTACGGACCGTTTAACGTCCTCAAATGACATCGTTTACGTGTTATTTCTTGTACCCCAGTCGAAGATAAAGCCTCCTTGTTATCTATTCATAGACGAGTGCAGATAGCTGACCACTCCATTCACAGCAGCGCCTCAGATTCCACAGAAGGAAGGAAGTAAGGTGAGGCTGCTAATCAGTGACACCACTGGCGTCAGAAGTGGGGGGGGGGACACACTGGTGAGGGGTCTGAGGGTCCTCCCCTACAAAACCTTTAATGAGGTTTTCTTTATTCTGTTGCATTTAACAGGTTGTTAGAAGTCTACTTGCTGCCTCTTGGCCAGGACTCCCTTGAAAAAGAGGTTTTTAATCTCAATGGGACATTCCTGGTTAAATAAAGGTTAAATAAAAATAAACAACTAAAAATTAGCTTTGTTACCAGTAGACAGGAAAATTAACTAAAATTATGTAAGTAAGTACAACATAGAGCCAATAGAGTAACCAAAAGAAAACAAAAATCAAACAATCCAATTTTGAACCACTAGAAATAAACACTATAACAGAAATCTAATGCAGTCAAGGTTTCTCAAAAAGTGTTTCAAAAGTTCAACAAAGCGACAAGCTGCTGAGTAAAACCAAGCTGTCTGGACAAGACTGTAGATTTAAAAAGACACGATGAGGTGCGGACCAACCAGAATGCCAGAACTCAGAATGGCAAGGGAAGAGAAACCCCTGTAGCCAATCCCATGACAGAAATTGCACAGGCAAATTTGTTGGCCATCCACCTGGAACTTGGAAAAATAATCGGAAACAAAAAGGATCAATCATGGATCGTAACAAATTCTAAACTCTCAGCTCACATTTACAGCACAGATATGACCCTAAAAATACAGAGAAAGCAACTCAGACTTCATTAAGGTAAAGACCACTGACTGACGGCCACCCTGCGCAGGAAAATCATTTTGGCCGCTTGTACTCGCGATCTCGTTCTTTCGGCTGGTGATCATAGGTGAGGTAGGAACGTAGATCAAGTGGTAAATCGACAGCTTTGCCTTCTGACTCAGCCTCTTCTTTACCTCGACAGACCGGTCGAGGTGTCTGCAGTGATGCGGATGCTGCACTGATCCATCTGTCGACCTCCTGCTCCATCTTTCACTCGCTCGTGACCAAGACCTGTTGGTCCGGTAAAGTGGCTTGATTGGGCCCAAAAGTTGTTACAATGTTGTAATTCTCAACTAGTTCAGTTCAGATTCACACCAGTGTTTTTGTAAACGAACCACCCACTGTGGATATTATATATTCCCCCACTCATGTGGCGGTGCTGTTCACAAAATACCGTGTTTTTAGATGACATAGATGAAAGCTGATTGGCGCAGCATGTAAAGAGGGAAAAAAAATCGCAGAAGAAAACAATATGCCGTTTGTGCTTTTTTTTTATTTCTTAATGATGAACTGTGCTCTCCTGCTGTTTGCGGCTATATATTATTATCATTGCTTTGCTATACTGCTGTTGTTCTATTATGAATCTTGTATTCGGCACGAGAACACTCTACAGCTGCTTTTGGAGCAGAGAAGACGTGTTGCAAAGCACTATCTCCAGCATCGGCTCCAAAATAAACTCGTGCGGAGAAATGTTGTGCTTCCAAAAACACACCATGCAGCTTGCTACGGAAGCTTCGGTTGACCAAAAAGCTACGTACGTACTAGAGTAGGGTCGAATCGAGGCTGGGCAGCGTTCTCACCAGCAGCGAACCAAACTGGAGTCCACATGGAACCGCACCGAGATCACCTCATCCCCAACCTGGAGAGGACCATAGTCTCGGATTTGGAGGTGCTGATTCTCATCCTGCCCGCTTCACACTCTGCTGCGAATCGTTCCAGTGAGAGTTGGAGGTTCTGGCCCAGCGAAGCCAACAGAACCATAGAGACCTGATCCTGCTTTTCAAAAGAAAAGCATAAAAATGAATTGCCCAAATACTTCTCAGCCAAACTATCTATCTTTATGTTGGTGTGTGTGTGTGTGTGTGTGTGTGTGTGTATACACACAATGTGAAAGGAACAACATAAAGAATTTATTCTAGACAGGTTTCCAGTCAGAATGAATAAATAAATCTGTGCTGCATAAATAAATAATCGAAAGAAGTGCATGAGCTGCAGTTGTACAGCCTTTTGAAACTAAACTTGCTGACAGAGGTTCAACTTGCAGGGCTGTTTGGTTCAACAGCTGCTTGCTAGATGAGAATATTTTACCTCTAGACTGCTAACTGCCAGTAAGGAAATTTATGGAAGCTACAAATGGGACAATAGCCTCAATGATTAGTTTATGGCACAGTGTTTGCTTTACTGACATCTGTTCCACCATTTGCAGCAGAAGCGGTTTTGTCTCTCATAGCCTGGTTTATTACACAGAGCTGAAGAGTTTTATAAAACTGGTTTATTGCTCCACCAAGATACTGATCAACAGCACAGATTTGTCAAAAGCAGCTGCAATTAAACATGTCTTTGCCAATAAATCATTTATTCAAGGAGTCTAATAAAAGAAATGTATAAAAAAAATTGGATAAAAGAACGTTTCCTCACTTCTATCAGTTCTAGATTTTTTTTTTTTTTTTTCTGGTGCATTTTTATAGCGCATATATCTTAACAAGAAGGAAAAGAGGATTTTAATCCCAGTTCCTGACAGACTCCGGGATTCCAGAATCGTGAATTATTGTCTATAAATATTTTATTTCAAATCCACAGCTGCTATTTGTATACAGTGTGTCTATGTGTGCTTTAGTTTTGATTAAATCATGGTCAGTCTGAAGGCTCCTTTAAACATGTCAGGAAATATTAGTTTGTTTTAACACTTCAGGGTTTTGGCTGTCCGATTCAGGACTCATCTTCCTCAACTCTGTCATGTTTTCTGTGTCAAGGAGAGGAGACAAAAGAATGATTGTGGAAGACAGTGACGTGTGGTGAAGTTCATGACTGGTGAGGCTCTAACTCCATCAGAATCAGATTTGCAAATATATGAATCCATCAGAGTAGATTATTCACCATTTGATCAGTGCAGTTAATGGTTATGTTTCATATTTCATATCAGCATTCTTTACACATACACACTGCACATTTCACTTAAAAGAAAAAAAAAAAAAAACATTTTTCTGATCTTACTCTTACTTACAAATGAAGTCCATATACCAATCCTTCTGGACAAAAAATGCCTGAAAGACAACAACGAAGACTTCTACAAAAAAGTAACAGTGAAAATTTTCTATTTCAACATTTTATCCTATAATCAGACTTTTAAAGAGTTTTATATTATATTAAAATCATGAATATAAACTAAAAGCACTTGCCACCAAATCAAGGTACATTAATAACAAGAAATGAAACATTACAGTGGTTTTCTGATATGAAACACTCACATGTTTATTAACACATGTCATGGTGGAAAAGCAATGGGCTAAAGGCTGATACATACACCATGAGAACCATGAAATTGAGAAATTTGTTCTTGTTCTTGCAGCCTCAAGAACAATAACAAATTTCTCCGTTCTCGTGGAGTATGTATCAGGTTTTAGAGAAGCAATCCTTGCTATTCATCTATCTGATAAGGTTATGAGGCAATTTTACAAGTTCAAAACATTCAAAACACTTGCTGCTCTTCACCGGTGTTGATGTCCCAGCAAGTTCACTCCAAGGTCAGACCAAGGAACAGCTTTCAGTGTGCAATTCTTCCAGCAGACGTTAACTTCAGCCTTAAGTGACACGTTTATAGCTTTAGCTTCTTATGGAGGGTTGACAAACGTATTTCAGGTGGCTAAATGAGATTTTTCAATATTTACATGAGACAACCAGAATTTCTTTCGGGAATAAATAAATAGGTACATAGAAAATATATTTTTGAAAAATGCTGTTTTCTCCATTGTCTCTTGCTTTTGTGGGATAGTACAGAACTTTCTCTGCTCTACCTCTTGTTTCTAGGATTTGAGATAAGAGATACCTTCCAAGTCACATAATTTAGCTAAAATTAAAATATCAAAAGTACATTTTTGAAAATGGGATGAAGGAATGACCCCTGCCTTTACCTATACTGACTGACGTTAGCAGCAGTCAACAATGTGAGCAGGACAGTGAGGTCTGTGGCAAATGGACTTTTCAGTTTGCCACACAACATTTTATTGATTTTTTAAGAATACAGAGAAGCTAGACCCACAAGAGGAGGTCAGAGCAGGGTACTGGACTCCCAAAAGAGTTTTTTAAATTATTTATTTTTTTATGACCAATAAGAAAAAAGCCTGGCAGAATATCAGAATATTAACAAAAAAAACAAACAAACAAAAAAAACCTGCAGCTGATTTATTCTGTGGTCTGAGCACCAAGGAGGTAAACAAGAGGACTGTAACCTATTCATAAAAAAAAAAAAAAATCATCTCCACATCTCCATTGAGCTCCATGTAACATATTTACAGCCTGGTTCAAAAAACAGCGTTGGTGTATAGATTTCAGCTTTTACATTCCTGACGACTACAGATTTTTTGTACAATATCATATAAAATTATATAAAGCTACACATTTATTTATAATAAGGCGTGTGGTGTTTGGATTGGCTAACTGTCATCACTTTAGCTACTTAGCGCTTAGCTATTTTTTAACATCTGAGCACAGCTTCTCAGCTACAAATAAAACCTAACAGAGCATAGTCATTCATATTTCAAAGAGTCGTTCATATTTCAAACAGATTAGTTCTGTTGTGCAAGTTTAGCTAAGCAGCAAACAGTTTGTGCTGAGTGTTCGGTACATGTGGGGCTAATTTCTGATGTCACTGCTGAAACGCCGTGAGGTCCATTGCAGATGCCCACCAGCACCTCCACAGGCCTCCACACCTCCAGTGTCGCTTGGCTGAAGGAGCTGGAAAACACTGCTGTTCTTCATTTCAGCTGTGGCAGCACTAGTTTTGGATGTTGACAACTGAAATAAGATTTGGACAGATTTGGTAGCAAAACTTTAAATGAGAATAGTTCGACAGATCTGATCAGAAAGAACGTAATATTAATTAGCATTGTAGGTTATCTTCAGTTAAGCCAACCAAGCAGACATACATTGGCTTTGTTCCAGCTGGCTCCTCATCCCTGCTCATTTTACCTTTTTGCAACATTGTGCCATGCAATATGAGGAGAAAAAATTCACTCTTCAGAAACCCAATGGGTGATGACACAGAGGGTTTGTCCAGATCTTCTCATACAGTCTTTGAATAAATCACAAATATGTTATAATTAGATTATAATTAATTAAGTTTTAGTTAGGGAAAAATAAATCATTTTTCTAGATATGATACAAACAAAACAAAAACATTATTGAAAAGTACCCCTTTGTGGTCAGGGTCAATAATCTTATTAGCTTAGTGTGTGTTTTAAAAACTGTGCTGTCCCCTGCTGCTTACTATTAGCAACGACAGTCCTCATTTACCTTTATATTATATTTCAAATAACTGCACAAAAACGCAGCCTCCCCAGGGGCTTTTGTGGTCGAGAATTTGCCTGCCATGTGGGAGGTTGGAGTTTGAATCCAGGGAACAGCTGTTAGTTATTAAAAATGCAGCTTCTCCCTTTGATTTATTCTGCTGTAATATTATTGTGTTTTGTTTCTTGGTGGTAAATATCTCTTCCTGTGTTCAATAATGTCAAGCAGCATTGATGGTTCTGCTTTATTTATTTCCACTTGAGGCTGATTAATGAGAAACTCTTACCTCCTTGTGGTCCCAGAGTTGTTTTTTTTTCTTAAGTTTAGACAGAGGTGATTACACTCAAATATATTTGAGGTGCTTTGTTGATCAGAAATGATGAGATGTTCCAACAATTTGCTAATGTGATATAAGGAGGTTTGAAGTCATAATGTGTTCAGATAATACATTTCTTTTAATTTCTCATAGCCTTTTCTAATGTTTTTACACTCTGTGCATTTGTCCTGCTGAATGTATAATTACTGCACACACTGGAGACTGAAGACATCCAACAGAACAGCAGAGTAAAATCAGCAGCCTATGACAGACTTGTGG
>JBAMYA010042379.1:0-14482 GCA_037176975.1 Arrhamphus sclerolepis
GGGTCAAATGAAGGGGGGGGGAAAATTCATTGAAAGGGAGAAAAGGGGGATTGGGGTAGGGTTTTTGGAAAGTCATTTACCCCCCCCCCCCCCCCCCCCCCCACCCCCTTTAATCAACCTTCCCTCCATGTCACATCAGCTGGGGGAGTTCCACAGTGATGCTGAAAGATATTTCATCTTCCTTTCATGTCCATTGCCCTCCTAACTTGTCCTTCTACCTTTACTCTTTCCCAGATCTCAGTAAATATCTTCCGCACACTTCCTCCCAGCGAGAATCCAGAGTTTGACCCAGAGGAAGATGAGCCAACACTGGAAGCGTCTTGGCCGCATCTGCAGGTACACCCATGCAAAATCATGACCATGTAGTCACTGGGTAAAGTTAAGCCCCTCTTTGGGTGATGATGCTACGGTGAACAGAACAGTTGTTGGCCATTATGGGAAATACACTCTTTCCATGGATGAGAGCTTCACTTTGTCTCTGTGGTGAGTTTGAAGCTGCAAGCTGCAGTCTGGCAGCTTAGTTTAGCATTAAAAATGGAGAAAGCTGCCATCCTGGTCTCAAGGGTAAAGGATAGGATGGGAGTCTGTCTATAGTGGCGTTTCCAATTTAGTTCTAGTTCAGGCTGCACCTAAAAGCAGCACGAGATGCTAAGGGTTAAAAAAACAAAACAAAACCAAATCTGAAGATGTTGCAAAAAGACTTTTTCAGGTTAAATTGATAAAAAGTGAAAGTGACTTAGTGCAATAGTTACATGAATAAATGATGAAGAGCAGAAATCACTTGACACATGAATGCACACAGGACCATTACTGAAATCCCCCCCAATAGCACAAATCTGTAAACATAAGATGTTCAAATGTCTTAAATGCGCTTTGCTTTGATACTAATTTGCAGTTTTATTTTCCTCTGCTTGAAGTTTGATTGAAGTTGTTTTTTTTCTGTTGAACATCATCTTGCTGCACTCCTTCTTTTTCAGGTTTGGTTAGAGAATTATTTGAGCTTGATTACCTAACCGTTAACGTAAAAATTATGTTTATATCCACACTGACCCTTTCCTGCTTCTGCTCCTGTCAGCTGGTGTACGAGTTTTTTTTGCGTTTCCTGGAGAGCCCTGACTTCCAGCCCTCCATGGCCAAACGCTACATCGACCAAAAGTTTGTCCTGCAGGTAAATCTCTCTCTCTCTGTCTCTCTAAAAAAAAAATTAAAATTAAAAAACCCTCACAAAAGAGCTGTTATGAATAAATAAATAATGTTTCTTCCCTGAAAGATTGCACAACTCAGTCAACTCAGAGACTTGTTCAATGTGGTGGAATATAATCTTTGTTGGATTGATTCACCTCTGACAAGACAGAGAAGAAAAATGTGAAGAATTCTTCTGAATTGGACATATTAGAGAGTTTGGATTAGGTCAGAGCGAGGAGTTTGTACGAGTGAGGAGGTCGTTAAGGGCCCTCACAGGTGCTGAGCCACATTCATGTCTGTAATTATGTCTGCTTGTAGCTCCTGGAGCTGTTTGACAGCGAGGACCCGAGGGAGAGGGAGTACCTGAAGACCATCCTGCACCGCGTCTATGGAAAACTACTGGGCCTCCGGGCCTACATCCGCAAACAAATCAACAACATATTCCTCAGGTACAGACTGCAATCAACCAAGTCAAAGGGGCATTTTGTAGAAAAAAAATCAATAAACTGAAGGTTATCTAAGAAAATGAGGTCATCACCAGTGACCCCGTGGATCCATTTCCTCTGGTTTGAGCATCACTGACATAAAGAATGACTATTTTACACCTGTGGCAAAGATTTGCAAAAGATTTTACAGCAAAAAGTTGCAAATGTTTGTCCAAAAAATAAGCCTTTTTATAAAAAAAAAAGGGGAAAGTTTGTGATTTTTTGGTAAGAAGTTGAAAGTATACAATAATACAAATTTTTCAATTACGATATCGTAATTTTACAATGTAATTTTATGTCAAAATGTTGCAAAAAGTTGAGATTTTCCAATCAGGAAAAAATAAATGTAATTTTAAGTTAAAAGCCACAATTTTGACACATTTGTGATTAAAAAACTCAAAACAAAAAAAGTTTAAAATTTTACAAATTTTCTTTTTTTAACACAAAAACTCAGCATTTCTTTTTAAATGAGTGATTTTTCATGATTTGTTTTTTCATTTTAGTAGAAAATTCTCTATTTTATAAAGTTTGCAGTTTTTGCAATATTTGTGATTTTATGACAAAAAAAAATATCACTTTTTTATGAAAAGTAAGTTTAAAAAAAATTTGAAATTATGCAAAAAAAAAAAAAAATTTTAGTACAAAAGCTTAAATTTTATGATAAAAGTTCATTTTTCTTCTTACGAGTCCAGGAACTAGCAGGAAATCTGGTTGAGAAAGTAAAGAACAGCCAGCCGTTTAACAGTAACCATGGTGATGACGTGGCCCAGGATGAAATAGAGTTTGACACCCATGCTCTAGAATGATTTAAAAAACTATATTTGTTCAGTGCCCAAAAACTTTTACAGGGTAGCTGCTCCTCTACAGCATGTTATTAGTCTGATTCTAATTTGCATAACCTTTACATTGCTGTTAATTCACTTACACTGGATTGGTTACTGCAGCAGTTGCCTCATTTACCTTTAGTGTTGTACTTACTTTCACCTGAAGTCACCAGGATCATTTAATTTGAAAGTGACTTTAATTTTTAATTGCTTTAACCGAGTGGCTGAGTTGATGACTTTTGTTGTGGCTGCAGTATAATTTAATAACGTGAGAGCTGCAATGCGTAACAAGCTCTGGAACAGGTTTAGGTGTCTTTGACAGCCAGAAGATGACATTAAACTGATAATAATGACGCTGCAGAGGCGGCATTCAGAAATGGTGAATCGCGATACTGATCAATTTATTGGAAGAAGTCAGAAATCATGAACTCTGTTGTTTCTTAATGTATTGCTGCACAACTTGAAGCTCTCGTCGTTGTGTGTGTGTGTTCCCTTTCTGATATTTAGGTTCATCTATGAAACTGAGCACTTCAACGGAGTGGCAGAGCTGCTGGAAATCCTTGGCAGGTTTGTACACACACACACACACACACACACGCGCGCCTCTCTGGGGCAAACTTTGCTGCCTGCACTTGCACTGTACAAGATCGGTACGCAATCAGGTTAACAGCAGAGAAACGAGTGTAGAGAAGGAGGCGACTGAGGAGGTTATCAGAAAAGCAAAATTGCGTGAGTTCTTTATGAGCAAGACAGCGATGAAGTGTGAACAATGAAGGATGCTTTGTTGTTTACCCTCGCGCAAAAATCAATTGGAGGGAAAATGGTGAGATGACGCTGATTAAGATAAAGAATGGAGGAGTGAAAGTGAAAGACGCATATAAACGAGGTGATTTATGAAGTTGTTTTGTTTTGTTTTGAACTCGTGCTCCACGTGCAGGCACGCTGGAACACCGAGGGGAACATGGTGGCCATCATTGAGATGAAAAGATTTCGATTAGCCTCATTTCTCTCTTTACGGGTGGGGATGGTGGGAAAAACAAAACAAAACAAATCCTCCTGAAGCTCCCTCACTTAGTTTCTGGGATGACGCTGTTTCTAAATGTGTTAGTTTGGATGAGTTTTTGAACTTGGAGCGAGGAGCTCGATTCTTTTGGTGAAAAGAAAGAAACAAAGAAAGAAAAAGTCAGCACAGCTGACAGCTGATTTGTCCATTATTGCTCGCTTTTAATCTTGAAAGCCAGCAGCTTTCATCTGATGACGGGGTCTCTAGTGTAGCCGTTGAGTATCTACATAACACACTCAGGCGAGGGCTGCATATGAATGCTAAAAATAATAGTAATAGAAACGGAAGCAGCCACTTTCAGGATTGTGTTTTGGCTCATGTGCGTACTGTTTTACCATTGAAAGTACTGTGTTTTCTTTCTCAGAGGAAAACTGTCTTTCTTCTTTATTTGTCTGTCTTTGATGATCTACCACTATTAAAGGAGAACTTAATTATCCACCATTTAAAAAATAAATAAATAAATAAAAAAACCAACAAATATTGTTTTTACTCTGTAATTGATATTCAGTCCCCTGTGGACTTGTTCACATACGCACGTTTTCTTTTTTTTTTTAATGCTTCTATAAAACCCTCTGGGGTGTAAAAACAAATCAGTGAAAATTGAAGCTGCTTAGAAATGGCTGTTTGAATCCTCCAAAAAAAGGAAAAAAACAAACAAAAAAGAAATACACCAGGCGTTTTATACGGAAGCGTTTTGCTGCCACAGCTGTGAAATAAAAATTAGAGCAGCATCATGTTATAACGAGAAATCTTCACGTAATAACGAAAAACCTACGTCGTTATCACGAGATGAAAATCTCGTTTTAACAAAGACACAATCTTGTAATAATGTGAAACTTTCTGGTTAAAAGGAGTTTGATATATTTTTATGATCACAACGTCTTTTCGTTTAAACAAGAAAGGTTATCTCGTTATAACGTGGTAGGATGTTACGGTCAAACGTCACCTTCTCGCGGGATGTTTGATTCTAATCCCGAAGAACATGGGGATGGAGAAGGACACGGGAAAATCTGTCAGAGGAATGTATTTCCACACTGAAGAAGAAGAGAAGCACTGCATGAATTTAGCATCGGGTGACACAGTTCTATGTTACCGAATAAACATACAGTCTAATAACAGGGAAAGAAAGCTAGTTTTAACAGAAAACTGAAAATGCTCTCTTTCCTCGTGTCCTTCTCCATCTCAACGTTCTTCAGGATTAGAATCAAACATCCTGCGAGAAGGTGACGTTTTACCGTAACATCCTATCAGGTTACAACGAGATCACCTTTCTCATTTAAACGAGAAGACGTTATGATCATTAAAAATATATCAAACTTGTTTTAACGAGAAAGTTTCTCATTATAACGAGATTGTGTCCTCGTTAAAATGAGATTTTTATCTCGTGATAACGAGGTAGGTTTTTCGTTATTACGTGATGCTGCTTCAAATTTTTTACTTCACAGCTGTGGCAGCAAAACGCTTCTGTAATTTTATGTCTGGAAGTGCATGTGGTGGTGGGGTGCGGTTCTCCAGAGGAGAGGGTGGCTGCACCTGGGACTGATTGGCACACCTGCGCTGCAAGTGTGCTAATCAGGGTCACTCTATTTAAACAGCAGCACAGCGGCTTTCCCTTCAGAGAGGTCTGCCAGAGTGGTACCTATGTGTGTTTGCTTGCACTGGAAAGTGCTCCAATAAAACGTTTAAAGCCCCTGAGCTCTGTGAGAGTATTTGTGCTGACCTGGACCCGAGTAGCCGGTACATCCTACAGTGCATCAACAAAATGAAGCTTTATCTAGCTCGTCTTGACTGGAATAATCTCACAGCAGTGTACGATTTTGTTTGCAAAACCAGAAATGGGAAGAGATAACTCTGCATTAAAGCATCGCTGGTAGGCGACACATTAAATACCAGAAACAGAAAGTGTCTTAGTCACAAGTACTGACACTGTGCCAGCAGATGCACATTCACTTATCTTACCAGTACCTCTGTGAAACTGAACTGGAACAGTTTAACACTATTCTTACAAAAATATTCCTTTGTTTATTGTTTAAAAAAATCACTGTCCAATGCACTGGTGCAGTTTAAAGCTACATATTAGTTGTATACAGTAAACATATATTCTTGTGAACATAATAAAAATACAGTTAAAGAAGACCTCAGGCACTGTAGTTGTTTGTTTTCCGACCTACACATTTCCACATTTGTGGCACAATAAATAATTTGTATTGCAGACAAACAGAACAAATCTGCTTCAAAGTCAGGAAATACTAATATATATTGGAGGTTTTGACCTTTTCATGACAGATGTTTGTGTAAGTGCTCCAGAACACTATTTCCCCACGACATTTTCTTCTAACCTATTACTGATCCACACGTGAACTCAAAAATGGAGAGCAACTTTTTTTTTTTTTTCTTTTCGGTTGTTGTGGGGAGGAAAGGATTAAAGAGAGGATAGGTTCAAGGTGAAAGAACAGGGATAAATGGATAGATATGCAGGGAGAGGGACGAGTGAGTGAAGAGTGAGTCAGAGGTGGAGGAAGGAAGGAGAGCAGAAGAGGAGAGAGAGGTTTGTATTCATGTTGTTGGCAACAGAGGTATTTATAGCTCCTCCCACACACGGAGAGTGGGGAGAGATGGAGGGGTTAGGGAGGATGCAGAATGACAGAGAGTGAGGAAGGAGGCACAAATATTCAAAAAAGGTAGAAAAATAGGCAGAAAAAAAAGGGTAGGAGTAGTGGAGCAGCAGGGGGGAGATAGTGAAAATGATCCATCAAACAGACAAGGATGCCGTCAGAAATGAAGGCAGACAGGTAGACAAGTCATCAGTGCAAACTGAAAAGAAAAACAGCTCAGAGGCTTCTAAATAACTGTCACACTTTCCAAGTTTAGCTCCCATCTTCTGCTGCTCGTGCTCCTCGCTGTACGCCAGAAGGCTCAGCCGGTGTCGGTCCGTGAAGCAGAGGAGCAAGTAGACCACAAACCTGTTGGGTCACCCGGAGAAGCAGAGCACACACAAGTTAGCGTAAAGGTTTCTGGACAAATAAATTATATGTTTTGGTGTAAACACATATCAGATTCTCAGCTTCAGAGGAGAGAATGAGATTATTAGCCACATGGATTAAATTACAAGGAGGCTTTTAGCCACGAGAGTGCAAAACGAAGGCAAATCCTCCTTCAGAGCTCTGGGGGAGACCACCAGGATTTCTCACATTTTGATCCTCGCCGTCATTAGTTGATTTACCAGCGGTCAGATGAAACTGAAAATGCATTTACAGCGTTTATTGAGTAAAAGTTTAAGTGAGAATTTGTTATATTTCACTACTCTGCACCTTGTTGATTGACTAAGACTGTTTGGATTGCTCAAAAGTTGACACAATTTCTTGACGTTTTCATATGTATATCCCCAATTAAATAGGATTTGTTGATCAACTTGAATAATTTGGATATCTGCATCTTTAGTTCATTAATTTTGCCATAATCCTGTGAAAAAGGTTTCACACGCGCAACAGAAAGACAAACAGGAAAGCATATACTTTCTTGCTGACTTCATAAGATTATTATTTGCCATGAAGACAACAAAAAAGGCGATAAAAAAAGAGTAAAAAGTGCACATACCACAGAAAGATAATTCAGTTTGTCATTTTCTCTGTTATAGCATCATAAATGGCTTTGCTCTGCCTCTGAAAGCCGAACACAAGCAGTTCCTGGTCCGGGTCCTCATCCCGCTGCACACGGCAAAGTCCCTCTCCATTTTCCATGCACAGGTCAGTCACAAACCTACAAACATGCCCAATACAACATGTACAAGCCTCTGTTGATAGCGATCACACTCCCACTGGTTTCTTTAGGTAATTTGTTGCAGAGAAAATAGTTTTTGGTCCCATTTATGTTTTATGTAATTGTTTATGTGGAAAAAAAAAGCAAGTCACTCGGCAGGAACATGTAGAGTGGAAATATGATAGACTTTTCTTTTATGTTCCTTACGTGCGTGTTCATATGATCTCCGAGGAGCACATGAGCCCCATGGATTCGTTTCCCAGGATCCGGAATATTGGGATTTTTGAAATGTGTCAGACGTACCACTAGGAGGCAGAATTGCATCACAGATAATACCGCAGAAAAACAGTGCTTTTTTTTTTTTTTTTCTATAAGAAAAAATGCTTTTTGTGTGTGATTGCTTGTGTGTAAGTATATGTGGTTTTGGTATCATCATAATATGGGATGACACAGGTGGCAGGCGTTCTATTGTGTGCGTTTGTGCCTGTGATTTATTTATTTGTTTATTTTTAATATGTGCTGCACATTATTTGCTTATGTAGAGTGTACAGTTTGTTCTTCACATACTGGTATATCATTGTGTGTGTGTGTGTGTGTGTGTATATTCTGGGTCTCAACATCACTCTGTCCCACGTTTTCCCCCCAACACTCTCTCTCTGTGTGTGTGGTTCACAGACATGTATTATTCACACACTGAAGCACACAGCTTGGTTCGACAGGGTCACAGGAGAGACAGCAGCAGGAGTGACCTAGTTGTGGATGTAAATATAAAAATAAGATTGCCCGGCACAAGATTTTAATCATCTTGGTGTCCTGTCAACACTGAAATGTATTTGAATCATCCTTTCTGCAGTCTGTGAAAGGTTTCACATTCACGCAGCTAGATTGGAACAACAGCTGTTAGAACTATATTTTATTACCCCGGCTTGATATAATGCTGATCATCTTGTTAAAATGCCTCTGCCAGAAAAAAAGCCTGCATCATGTCATTCACAACAATTGTCAAAGAGTCTGACGTGTTCAGGGCAGGCCACGAGTCTGACTGGATCTGATGGCGTCTGTGGGAACCAAGCCCACTCCGGAAAACCCCCATCACAATCCACAGGGCCCAAAGGATTCACTGCTAATGGCCTGGTCACAGACACTCCACGACACCCTGGTGGTCTTTGTTCACCTCCTGACCAGTCAGAGATCTTTCGGACGCATTAGCATGACCTGCTCAATATTAGGTCATAATGTTATGGCTGATTGGTGTGGCCATCCAACGGAGCCGACGCATTTTCTAAACTTTAAACTAGAGGTGACCAATGGGTTAGAGTTGTATATTATTTTTATGATGATAAAGCACTTTAGTAGGCTCCTCCAATTTAATTTTTGCAATATTCCTGGGATGAGGACATATTTAACTTCTAATTAGCCGTTGCATGTAACTGAAATTGCTTTGCTTCATCACCATAGATTTGCTGTACATGTACAAGAAAGTATAGATATAACATTAACTGTTGAGAAAACATCCGTTGGGAATCAAGTGCTACTCGCAGTAAACCCCTTACCGTAGGAATGTATCAGTAAATTCTGTAAACAGATTTAAGGAACAGCTATCTTCCTTCATCTCCATGTAGTAGCGATGCTCAGGGCTGCTCACCAAACATTACTCATGCTCAGCTTGGACTGCTTTGTTGGCAACACTGTTCCCTCTTTACGTTCAGCCTTGACAGCACTGCTCCATATCTGATGAATGTTATTCATCTTGGAAATTCAGTTTCCATTGTTACATGAAGGCCTTAAGCACTGTGTATTCCCTCTTCCCTCAGCAGCAATGATTTAATGAACTTTTCTTTTACTAACAATATTCTGTCAATCAGAGAAAAGATTAATTTGTCCTCTCCTATGGGCAGCACGCTTTTAGATAACTTTGATTGCCGTGTTTTAATGACTTATCTTTATTCTTTTACTCCTGTTGATCTAAGTTAATGTCAGTTAACAACGTTTGAGGAATGTAAACCTGGATGTTAGATCTCATCCCAACTAAACTGTTTAAAGATATTCTACCTCTCATTAACTGCTCTCTGCTTGACCTGATTAATATTTCATTGTCAACTGGCTGTGTACCACAGATGTTTAGGTTTTCTGTTGTGAAACCACTCTTCAAAAAGTCCAGTCTTGATCCCAATGATTTCTAACCTTCCTTTTATGTCCAAAATCCTTGAAAAAGAAATTTTCCTAAAACAACTAATTGGTCATATTGATCATTTAGGGAACATCATCAGAAATCACAACATTAATGTTCACTGCTATGCTGATGACACCCAGCTCTATTTATCCATGAAGCCCCATCACACTCTTACATTTCTGAAGCTACAGGCTTGCCTCAGGAATATAATTGTGGACAACGCATAATTTTCTGCTCCTAAATTCTAGCAAAACTGAAATAATAATTTTTGGACCTGAACAATTTAGAAACTCCAAAATCCTGCTGCCAAAGTCCTCACTGCTACTGCCAAAACAGATCACAGCTTCCCCGTCTTAGCTTCACCACACTGATAATTGTTCTAATTTTGAATTAGAATAATAATTCAAAATTGTATTCCACAATACTGTGTTTGTTCATATTGCTATGAAATTTGCTCCTCTACTAGCTGCTGCTAGCCTAGCGTCCCTATCAGATGCTACAGTGTGATGTAAACGCCATCTACTGCATGTAAGACATGGTGTGTAAGAACTTCACATGACCCCACTTACAAAAAAAAAAAAAAATCTATTTAACCTTTTTAGAATAGCTTTCGATGTTTTTCCACCAAATTGACTGTTTTGGGGCAAACGAGAACTTTATAGAATGATTTCAAGTCCAAAAAGATTGACAAATGTGAATTTTTGCCATGATGAATAAATATTGGTTTAAAAAAATTGTGTCCATAATCCTAAACCATATTTACCCCAAGCGATTTCTCTTATGTCTCTTTAATGCTTTTAATAGTTTGACCTCTCAGCACCTTTATTTTATATCTTGTTCTTTTCCTGCTTTTCTTTATGTACGAGCTTAAGATCTCTTCTTTCAACTCTACCCTTTTTTTAGCCCCCCCCTCCATTCGCTGTACTTTTAAAACAATTGTGGGGTCCCGTTAAAGGACAGGAAAGTTAAGGTGAAGCAGGAGGCAAACGCAAACAAAAAAGGTGCTTCAAGAGAGGAAAAAGTGATACAAAAATCTGCAAAACTGCTGAAAGCGCTGTAAGATGTTAACTCCTGACAGAGAGGCAGACAGCACTGCCTTGCAGAAAGAAATAAAGAAAAAAAAAGATTTTAACCAAAAAAAGATAGAAAAACACCATAAATAATCTGCCAGCAGGCTCTGTGCATCCCAGTTTTGTTGTAATTATGCTGAATACTTTTAATCAAAAACATTTTCAACGTAACTTAGGACACGAGAGGGAAGACACAGACAAGAGGTCTAAACTCTATCACACGTTGCCCTTAAGGGACTTTGTGTGTGTGACATCACTCCTTCCGAAGTAAACACAAGCACACACAGTCTCCGTCGCCACGGTGCCCACTCGCCCCGGCAACCGGACTGTGTGGAGGGGGCAACCGCAAAAACACACATGTACTCACATACTCTGAATAATAGGAAATGATTGCTGCTTATGTGAGAAGAGACAAGAGCTGATGCAGCAGCACGCACGCATGCACACTTGTGCACACACAACTGGAAAACTTGTCTTTCCGATCTTTAGCGGTGTGTAATCCTGAGGGATAAGTGCTACGAGCCCCCTTGTCTCTTTGACAGCAAGAGGGTGTGTATGTGAGTGTGTGTAACCCTGTGTTCCCCTGTCGTTACAGCTGGCCTACTGTGTGGTGCAGTTTATGGAGAAAGATGCTACAGTGACTGAATATGTAAGACTGTTTTTTCAATTCTGCACTTTTCTGTGCAATAACACACTCTAGGGTAAAATTAAACCGAAGACTTGGAGCTCGTTTCAGCCACAGAGATGCACTGAATGTAATATTTTTGCTAATTGTGATTTACGATTTTCTTGAAGGTCTGACTCACTCGTTTTGACCAATTCTAATTTTCTTTGCTGTTAAAAACTTCTATTACGTGTTTTCTTTTTTACAAATGCATCATGAAAAAATAAATCTCAGTATTCTAAGATTCTACAGATTTACTTCCCCCTTCACCCTTCTAAACTCAAATAGCAGACTCATTCGGGTCAAATCCTGGCTACATTTGGCGCTTTTGACTCAATTATGGCACTAGCAAGTGCTGTGTGAGCCAGATATGTTCCAAAGTCATGAACTGGGCCAAACGTGGGTGATGTTTGAGGCCGATGTGGCCCAAATTTCAAAAGTTTCCTTCATTGTGGGATACGGCAAGTGTTGCGTGGGTCAGGTGGGGCCCAAAGACTCAAAGTCAAGGGCGACTTGAGGCATGCCTGGTGGATAAGTGGCTAGGTTTAGGCAGCCACACTCAGCCTGAGTCACTGCTGTCAGCCAAATGTGGGCCAAAGAAAACTGCAGATACGGGCCAGAGTTTGGACCAAACCTTCCTTGCTATCTGAGAAAGAGGAAGGCTGTCGAGTGGATGGCAAACGTCCAGTTTCGATTGCCAGCCCATCAATCAGTGCATCCCTAATTTCATTTTAATGCTTTGGTTTCAGGGCTGACAACTTTAGTTTTCTTTTTTTTCTCCCTTGGCATGCTTTCATCAACCTTGTTTCCAGATTACAGGAAATTATTTACAATATTGCCAACTTCCGTTGTCAGTGAAGTTGTGCACCCCGAAACAATGAAAGTAATAAACAAACAAGTAATAAAATATAAGAATTATGACAAATTAGGCCACTTTTTTGGGAAGATTTTAATATTTCCAAACAACAAAAGCAGAATATGAAAAAACATAGAGCACATGGTCCAGAGAGAATTAAGTGAGCCAACCTGCTGAACTAATGCTTAAGGTGTGTGCTCACATTATGATCTGCAGATCATCAGAGGGTTGCTCAAGTACTGGCCAAAAACCTGCACACAGAAAGAGGTAAGTTAAAAAGCAGCTGATCTTCTTTCCTTTATTTATTAATTTATTTGTATTAGTTCTAATTTGCCTTCTAATTTGTTTCCTTTTCTTTGTTTTTTTTTTTCCTGCGTGGGGACTTTAGGTGATGTTCCTCGGGGAAATCGAGGAGATTCTGGATGTGATAGAGCCGTCTCAGTTCATCCGGATTCAGGAACCGCTCTTTAAACAGATAGCAGCCTGTATCTCCAGTCCTCACTTCCAGGTAATGAAACACTGCTGAAAATGAAAAAACAAAACAACTAACAATAGAAATCACCTAAATCCAGATTAACATTGTTTTTGGAGTAGTATAGGATTACACTTAAGGCAATTAAAGTAATCAGATTACCTAGAGATTTGGATAGGTTGAACCAATACACAGATAAAAAGCAGTCTGAGTAAAAGAATGTTGCGTGACTTTGATGAAGGTAATTCAGTTCTTCTCTCTTTTTTGTCTCTTAGGTAGCAGAGCGAGCTCTTTACTTCTGGAACAACGAGTACATCCTCAGTCTGATAGAAGAGAACTGTCTTGTCATCCTGCCGCTGGTGTTCGCCACCCTCTACAGAGTCTCCAAGGAGCACTGGAACCAGTCAGTAGCATACAGGAACATTCACTAATTCACCTTCTTCTCAATTTTAGTGTATTATTGAGATTTCTCTTACTTTACCACTGGCAAATAGATAAATAGAATTCACCCAGCTTCTCTTTAGTCAAATCACAGGATGAAAAGTTAATTTAAAACAAAGACAGATTTGCTGTCATTGGATTTAATCAGATTGTTGTGCCAATTTGCACTCAAAGTCTCAAATTATACAGTTAGCAGACAAAACTTTACGATCAATACACAAGGTTTTGAAAAACTGGCATGTTGCCCAGCTGAACTAATGAAATCAACATCAACCAGAGTTGCAAGAACTAGTTGGTTGCAGCACTTGATTAGTAAGCCGACAGAAATTTCTGGTTATTTTAACAAATTAATTTTAAAGTAATGTTTGAGAAACAGAGGCATCAATACAGGCCATCAGAGTACAAAGACAAACTTATTATTAGGCACTTACTGAGGATCCAGAAATATTTAGATAACGAGTTTTATTATTTAGTTGGAGTTTAAAATAAAACTATTTAGATGTTATAAAAACTGTTGACTTTCAGATTAAATCTCAGAGGCTTCACAGAAACATGTCATTTATCATTTGTGAATTCCAACCATTTTAAAGAAAAGAACCCCAATTTTCAGGGACATAGTGACAGAAAGTAGCATAATTGCAAATACAACCAATTATTTTTAATATTTGGATGAATACCATATGCAATCAGTGGTAATTTATGGTCAATGCGATATTTTTGTGAAACCTCTTAAAGCCAAAAGTCTGCACTTTGATTTCAGATCTATTGTGGTGGCGAATAAAGGCAAAATGAATAAAAGGTCTGCCTTGGTCCAGACATTTCTGGATTGCCCATTAAATGTTTATGAATTAAGAGATTTATTACATGATTCATATTGTGGTTGTACAATGGTTTCTGTGGCTGGCTGTCATGAACTGCATAAATTGCAGCGTCCCTTTAGGCTTCAGACTCACTGAGGCGCTGATGAACCAGTCTAACACACAACACAGAGAATAAAATAACACTTTTAAAAACCCAAACTTCAATGATACAAAATTAGTAAAGAAAAAAAAATGCATTTTTGTGATACAAACTGATCAAAGAACTTCATATAGTTACAAGGTCCTCTTTTTTCCAAGTGTCTTTAGTATGCAAATGATTTAACCAACCATAATAATGGTTAGTTAAGACCCTGAAATTGTACCTGGTGTTATGGCTGATTTATGCTCGATGTGCACCTGAGACGTGGACTTCATTAAAAGATTTGTTCTTCTTCGCTTTCGAATTCCCCACCCACCATCTCTTCTTGGTCTGTTTCATATCTGACAGAACGTCACTGCAATGTCTCTAAAAATGGGCTGATGCTCCAACTCAAATTAAATTTTTTTTTTTTTTTTTTTTACTTTTTTTTTTTTTTTGGGGTGGAGCAGCAGGTGGGAAGAAAACACCTCTGAAACCCAGTCACCTCAACGAGGAGGGGGGTGAAGATCTTATATTGGAGAAAGGGGGGG
>JBAMYA010042380.1:0-14480 GCA_037176975.1 Arrhamphus sclerolepis
CTTTGTTGGAAAAAAAACAAACAAAAAAAAAAAAAAAGTTAGGAAAAAAAAAAAAATCCAGAATCCTCCCACTAGAAAAGCAACGTAGTGATAAATGCTTCAGCTGACAGGTTATTCGAGCCTTACTGATAAAGTGGGTAGCTAATTTCTTAAACAGGCATTTCAAAGGTGCATCCTGTGTTTGTGGAAAATATGCGTCTCTGTCTCAGAAGGGAACAACTACTGGTCTAGATCATGCAAAGAAAGTGACTGGAATGGTTGCTGAAGCTATTAAACATGGATGGAAACCCTTCTGACACATTTATCAAAACCTGGACGTATGGGTATGACCCATCACAAAAATGACTTATCAGGAAAGCTATTTAAATAAATACATTTGCTGTATAAAACAAAACTGATGAGTCCAGATTTACCCTGCTCTATTGAAACGTGCAGGCAAGAATCAGGACAAGAAGAGCAGTGGATGAAGTGATAATCATGTGAACTCCCTTACATGATCAATGGCATGACTGGGGGTTCTTTCAGCTGGTCGGGTCTAGATTCAGCAAAATTTCTAACCAAAAGACTTCCAACTACCTGAATATACTGAATGACCAGGTTTTGTTTTGTTGTGCTTTGTTTTTTTTAATTCACATGATGGCATGACCTTATTCCAAGATGACAATGCTAAGATTATTCATACTCAAGTTGTGGAAGAATGGCTCAGGGAGCATGAAACATTATTTTCACACATGGGTTCACACATGGATTGGCCACCAGACTGTCCTGACCTCAAGCCTGTGAAGGATCTTTGGGATGTGCTGGAAAACACTTTGTGCAGTGGTCCAAACTCCCCATCAGAACAAATTCTTGGCAAAAAAGAAAAAGAAAAAGCAACTCAGGACAAAAATACATGTTATACCATTGCACGTGTTGATTTAAACAATGGGATGGTGAAAACACATTACAATCAGAGCTAAAGGTGGTTGAACACAACGTTAGTTTTGTTGTAGAATTTATCTATTTTTGGGGGCCAACCAGTATATATTCTCCATCTGGCTCACACTTATTGGTCAATTTTCAGAAGGCCATTTTAATTCCCATTTACCCTGTTTGTTATGCATCTATTTGTATCTACACCTGTGTATTTCTCTGCATGCATTATTTAACCATAAAAATATGTTTGTGCGACAGAAAACAAGATTGTTTTTCTTAACGATGTGGTTTATTTTCTGGGTGGCCGTTAAAGAAATGGGTTTTGGGAGGTGAATAATGGTTTAAATCATAGTAGAGTTGCAGCATTCCACAAGCTTTGCCATTACACAGCTGCAGGATTTAAGCTTTAAACGCATATCACGCAGTAAACCAGTGGTTGTCCACTTTCAAAAACAAAACAAACAAACAAAAATAATAATTCCTCGTTGATTTTGTAAATCAACATCCAATCCATAAATCCTTATTCTTATTACTATAAAATCTTGTAGTCAACTCCGAAAGAAATAGAAGCTGTAACTGTGGTTTCGGTGCAGTCTATCAACTTTCTTTAGTGTTAAATCAATTCATGAATTCATTCATGGATTCTAAATCCAAAGCATTATTTCATGCTATTAATTTCGAAACAAAAATCTACCATGGACTGTTCTACTGCAGTTCTGATGGTAGTCTGGCATAGTGATCCCAACAACGGATGAAAAAAGTCAGAAAACTACCGATGCAAAACTTGATGTAGGGTTTACGTAACACCTGCTTGCTGAGTTGATGCTGTTGTGAAATGTCACACTTATTCCTGACTCCAAAATCGAGTCGAGCTCGACTGACCCTATGCTACAATGTTCAACTTTACAGAAGAAGAAATAAACATACCTACAGCCTCCAACAAAAACAGGTCTAAGTATCCTTAAGTAGATTAAATTGTATAGGCTGAATTTTTATTTACCTAGTCATGTAAATTCATATAACCCCATGAGTTTATGCATAACTACAGGCATGTTTTTTTTTTTTTTTCCTCACTCAGCTCAACTGCAGTCTTGCTTATAGCTAACTATTACCATGTGAACTGTACAGCCCAGCATTTGCTGAGAAGTTGACATCTGAACTGTGAATTAAAAGAATATAATCACTCTTATTTTGAAGATAATATAGTTTGCTGTGAATTGTAACAGACCACCACGACTAGTTTTGATTGCTCTGGAAATGTAATGTTATGATGGTTCATTCTAAACTATCTTCATCTTCAAGCTGGTAGCTTTGAAAACAACAACAACAACAACAATCTTTTAAGTGACAAACATGCTTGTTCTTACCAGCCTGAACGAGTCAGACAAAGGGGGTGATACAAATAAAAATACGCCTGGATCTTTGCAGCGCTCACATGGATACATTCCAACACAGAGCATCATGTTTTTTTTTGTTTTGTTTTGTTTTTGCAAATCTTCAAATCTCTTATCCCTCACTGCCCACAGATTTATTCACTGGCATGTTCCCACTGCATTCTAGATCAAAAACAAAAAGGGAGTTTTGTCTTCTTTCTAGTCTCTGTTCCAAAAGCCTTTAGTGAAGTAGGAAAAAAGTACAGTACAGCACCTTTCCCTTGAATAAGCTATAAAACAAGCAGGACAGCAGTGAAGAGACAATAAACAGACTAAAGTCCACCATGCTATTGCAGCACAACTGTACTGCTGGTTAGTAGTTCTCAAACTCTGCTTCGCCATGACGATGTGACCTGGCGAAAGCCTGGGTGAGCCAACAGACTTAATGACTTCCATACATGAGGATTGCAGATAACCAGCACAACAAATTTCTCTTTTACTACATCCTTTACTTTGCAAATACAATATGCACAACAAATGGAAATTTCAAACAAACAAACAAAAATCCCAAAAATGTTTGTTAGAGCTTGACACATGTGAGGCTGTGATTGACAGCTAGGAGGAAAACGAAGTCTGCGAGGGGAAAAAACTCACCACTTCTTTGTAAGGATCAATGCATGACCAGCCACTACTGTAGGGACTTCACTACCTTAGGAAAACAGGGAAAATAAAATGTCCATACTCAATTTCATTAAAAATTCATTGTTTGGCCTTGAGATTTTATCTTAACCCACAGTGAGCCTTGAAACAGTCAGTCTGAAAACCACGACTATAGACTAACAGTACCTTCAATTAAAAAAAGAGACAAAATAATAATATTAAAAACATTTTAAATCAGTTTAATCAGAAATGTGATAATCAGATTTGTTCCTCAAAGGGCAAAATAAGTGACAATTATTGTGCATCCACACACAGTCAGACATATAGCTGTGTAAACTGCTGCATAAGCAGCCCCTCAGCTCCACAGGCAGTTCTTCAGTTGTTTTACATTTCCAAATAGCACTGAGTATTGCTTACTCCAGCAATAACAAACCAAAGGGGTAACCATTGGCATTCAATTAGGGCCTTAATGAACCTGGCTCACCATGGATTAATTTCTCAGGGAGAAAGCTATTTGCACATCAGCTACAACTATTACAAACAGCCTCTCCAATGTGCATAGTATCACCAGGGAACACTCAAACCTCCTCTCTGGACTGTAGTGACTGAAATACAGCAAGCAACAAATGGATCCAGAGGGATATTTTAATCTGGAGCCTATAAGTGGTAAAGGCCTTGTCTGCAATTCTCAAATGAGACATGTAGGAATGAAGAGCTACAGAATTTAAATGAGAGTGTAAGGACATGCACATCTGCCAGTGTTCACATCCATGCACCAGATTATACACTGTAGATGAAAACTTGCTTGGATGTGAACTGCTCTTTGGCACAAGAAGCCAACTTTCACCAGGAGACTGTTGTGTAAAAAGAGGGAATGCAGTGAAGATTAAGATGTTTACTCTCCAACAGCAAAAGATCCACTTTATCACCTAAAAATAGGTTTTAGGCCATTGTCCATTTGTCCTGTTAAACGTCATCTGATTTTTTTTTCTGGATTCGGCTGAAACTGAGCATACCGTATAAATGGATGTGTAAACTGATTTCATCCAGGTGGTTTTTTGTTTGGTTTTGTTTTTTTTAACTTGCATTGAGAACTCATTTGACAAAATGTTTTTGTTTCACAGAAACAGCTTCCAAATGCAAATACCACACTTTGAATAAGCTCCAGCCCGTTTGCCTCCTTTATTGATTTAGAAAATAATGAACATATAGGCCAAAGCGAACTATAAATCAACTGCCCTATAAAGGTTTAGGCTCGGAAAGACAAATACTTAAGACATGCAATTCTTAAACTCAATATACAGTAGATGTGAATATATCTCAATTGAAATGTGGTTAGTCATTCATAACATAACTGAACTTGAAATACATTTCGATAGTTGTGGAAATAATTCTGTGGAACCTATAATATCCCTGACCTGAAAGAAAACAAGAAACATCCATGACTTGGAATAAAAATAAACTATTTAATTGGAGGTACTAATCTGGGCAATTTATCAAAAATGAATTGAAACAGACATTCAGAAGCTAATCTTACCAAGTCAATTGTTTAAATAGTTTAAAATATTTAATAAATGACAAATACCGTGTTTCTCTTTGCTTATTTTAAAATAACAAAGATATGTACTCTTTTATGAGGAACACATCCCAGTTTTAACAGATGAGCATGTTTGACTACTATTTATCTAATTAAAATAGAAAAACTGCAGACGTATACAGCGAGACATGGAATTATCGTGATGTTACAAGTGTAGACTAATATACTCCGATTCATAACAGCATCTATGTCCATATGTAATTTTATGATATAAAATATAATTAAACTCAATAATAGTTTATAAATCCAAGAAGGGAAATTATTTGTTGTAGTAACATCATTATTTCTGCTTCTTCAAATACAGATGGTTGTAGCAGTAGGCAGGATGAATGTATTATTTATGTATTATGCAATGCCCATCAAAAAAAACCCTGTCACCTTAATATTTAATTTACACCAACTTTAGGTTTGATTGCGCCACGCATTCACCATGGCATCGTTTGAATAAGCTTCTGCAATGTCACTCCATTTATTTCTGTCCAGAGTTGGGTTCATTTTCCTCCAAGATCTCGTACTGATGATGGGAGAGTCGGACCGAATCTTCTTCAGTACATCGTGACGATTCTCAGTTGGGGTTCAGATTTGGATTCTGTGGAGGCCAATCCATGTGTGAAAATGATGTCTCATGCTCCCTGAACCAGTCTTTCCCAGTTTGAGCCTGATGAATGCTGACATTGTCATCTTGGCGTATGCCCGTGCCATCAGGGAAGAAAAAAAAAAAATCCATTGATGGAATAACCTGGTCATTCAGTATAGTCGGGTAGTCAGCTGACCTCATAACATTTCTTAACCTAGACCTGACCAACTACAGCAACCCCAGATCATAGCACTGCCCCCACAGGCTCGTATGGTAGACACTAGCCATGATGGTGTATCACTGCATCCGCCTGTCTTCTTACCCTGATGCTGTTTGCTTGGTTAAATCCAGCGAGTGACTTTTTTTTTTCTTTCTTTCTTAGACAGGCAGTGTATATTAAAAGTGACATCCTTACCATCAGCCTTGAACCTCCACAAACCAAACAGAATGTTGATTAGTAGTCCATCATTTGAAAAGGGAAAATGCACAATCACACGTTTCTTTGACAGACAGGTTGGTGTCTCCAATGATGATGACAGAGATTTAGCAAGTCAATAACCCCCCTTTGCTGCATTTTGCTGGTGGATGATATCAGCTATAAAACCAGTGATGTTGAAATGTGACATTTGTCATGCTGATGTCGTTTTTCCTCATAAGCTGCAACATGGGTTTAAATTTTGTGAAGGCAACCACTTCCTTCACGACCGTAATTGCAGCTCTGCCAACTGAGCTAAATGGCTACAAGCAACCTGACCAACAAAAGCTTAAACGATTACTTTCGGGTCACAGTGACTCTTTGACAAACTTTAGTAGCAGTATTATTTATTTTTGGCCGTTTCACCAAATTCTGTTAAGCTGTCAAACCTAAAGTGGGTTAAATTCAAACACTAAAGTTGTGCTTCAGCACCACCGGTTGTTGCCATCCCACATTCGCAGCAGCACACACAGCTGAAAGTACTGAACAGCCTTCCTTCTCTACAACTTCACCTTGAAATGTTCTTTCTCGTGTTTATTACACATTATAAGAGATCATGCATTTCTTGGCACGACACCATTGCACTGGCCTCACAATGAACGCTGTTAACCCATTTAACCCACAATTTTTAACTGCAAAATAAGTGCATGCATTTCAATGCTTAGACCTACCTAACACATACAGTAATAAGTAATCATTTTTTTCATTGCATGTTTGCTACATTAGTGAAAATGTAGGTTTTATACTTAGCAGCAATTGTTGCCAGTGGGAAACCACATAATATAAATGGACACCAATCCTTCAGTTAGAATTATTTACATGTAGCCTACAAAAAAACAAAACAAAACACTAGCATCACAGGAAGTTTCAAATGCATCTTTTTCAAATGTAGACATGACTATGATGGAGCACACTTCACTTTGCGGTTGTTTTAAGTCTAGAAAATCCAGAACCTCTGATAGTTTTTAAACTGTATTTTCAACAGCATAAACAGCCAAAACCTTTAACACCAGGACAATATGTTCTGCTAGCTGCAGCAATTGTAGCCATGCTGACATTTACTCTTCTTGTGACCAAAAGATGCAAGCAGGCACATATAAATCTTATTATATATCAGCAGCAAACCCTTTAAAAAATATGTGTACAAAATATTTCAGTTAAATCTGGTAATTAAGGTATTGAGGCAGTTTGAGGCAGAAATCTCGTTCCAGAGGTGCAGGTAGGAAGTAAAGAGGTCTGGTCATGTGATTATTCACACCAGTTACATGACACTGATTCAGTTTAGAGAAGAAAACCTGTTATTTTATTTTAGAAACTGCTTTAGCTGCCCAAAGACGAAACAACACTTTTAGAGCTTACAGAAGTTTAAAAAAAAAAAAAAAAAAAAAAGACTGGCAACAATTGTTGCTGGTGGGATTAAACAGGTTAATAATGCCAGTTTCATAATGGAGGCACTTGAAGTCTCTGGAAGTCCTTTAGTTGCTGAAAACGACTTCTTTCCTGCTCCATCCACATCCATAAAATATCCATCAACACCATCAACTCGACCATCATCAAGTACTTTGGCAGTAGCTTTTTGAAAAACCCTTTTTATTGGTCTCTTCATCACACCTCTCTGTGTCATGTGACTATGAAGCAGAAATGATAAAAGGATGATATTAACCATCTAAAACCATCACTTAAGTAAAAAAAAAAAAAAGTCAAACTCACATGATTGGTGAGATTGAACTATCAGCTCATCCCAGGGACACACTGTGTCCATACCGTGGATGTTCATAAGGACACAATTATCTGCACTCGCACAAATGCTGCCAAATATATTTTCTTCAGTCTAGTTTGATTTCAGTCACTCTAAGATTACATGCATTTTAAAACTACAACTTCTGTGAACTAATGCAGAAATATAACATTTTTAAATATTACGTAATCATACTGACAGGCAAATATGCAGATCTATAGAAGAGATGGTGAATTTCAAAGTATTTAAAAGCTTAAAATATCAAGCTAAATAAATACTGGCAGCATGGATGTCAGTTCGATTGTGATTTTGTGGCGTTACCTCCATTCATAATTATTGAAATCTTCAATGATCGCTTTACATTTCAAATACCATAACGAGGATATTAAAAAAGGAAGGAAGATGTTCTCACCAGTGCTCTCTGGACGGGCCCCACAGGGACCGCTGCGAGGACCTCTGCTGCCACTGCAGGTCCTCCTGCATGCGCCTCAGCCTCGGCTTGTTCCAGAAGGCACAGCTGGTGCGTGATGTTGGCCATCTCCTCCTGCAGTTTTTCTGTTTCCAGAGTAATCTCTGCGATTTTCTCAGCAGCCGATGCTGTAAGGAATGCTTCTTTGAGGTCTACCAGGTGAAGGGTTCTCCTCTCTTCCAGAAGGACCAATTTGCGAAGCTCATCAAACTGGCTGTTCACGTATTCTTCAAGTTCTTCTGTAGATGTCTAATATATGTAGATCAGACACAAGACGGAGAGCGGGAGAGAACAAGAGAAAAGTTGGACAAATTAAAGCAAGAAAAATCTTCCCAATTTACAAGGATAAAAAGACAAACTGAGATGCCACCAAGAACAGTAGATGAACTACATCAGTGGAGGTGCCACAACCAGAGATCAAAACAATTTAGTAATATGATGTGATGAAACCTGTTTTACTTTGACACCTGAATATTAGTTTAGTAAGCCCACAGGTCCTTGACATGCAGTAGCTAATTGATAGCATGAAGCAGATTCCCCAGAGGTGCACATCCTATCCGTACATAGAGAATTCAGAGCCTCCCTCTACTACAGAAAGCCATCTGTTTTGCTTTCAAGATGGATGAACTGCTCATTGAGATACCTTTTTAATTCCCTTCCCAGTTCCCCAGCGAAGCCCTCTTTAGCTATGACTCATTACATTAAAATGTCTCAATAAACAGACTCCGCCCTGCAGTCCTGCCCGATGAAATGGCTCCGCCTTAAGTGAGGATACCATCAATACATCAAACAGCCTTGTCCCTCATCATGTTCTCTGCTCCTGAATGTAGTTTAATTGCTTCAGTCTACAGACATGAACTGCTGTGCTCCCGTCTTCCCTTGAGCAGAACTTTTCTCTCTTGTTTTCCATCCATTTCATCCCATTACCTTGAGCCTCCTCATCTCCAGTGAAGCAAGGAATCATTGTCATTACAAAGGTAGGCAGAGTAACTGGCCCTAAGGACCCAAGGTTTTATCATATATTTGCCACTTTTGCACAGGCAATCAGATTCTCCGAATCGCTTATGAAACCAAGCACCAGAGATGATATTTTTAATTTCGATCTTTCTATGTAGAAAACCTTGCAAATCATTTACTGTGAAAACAGGTAAAAGGATTATGGTTAAGATCCATTTGGAGAGAAGTTGTATTTTCTTTTGTCCTCAATAAACAAACAAAAAAAAAAAAAAATTCAAAGGCCCTGAATAGATGTCCAATAGGTGAGATGAGGAACAGCAAGCCACAACTGGGTTTCCACAAGCAATGTGCTCCATTTCTTGTCCAAATATGTTTGCATGAAATGAATATGTGAACGTGAAAGACTGAAGAGAAAGGCTGCATTTTTGAAAAGTGTTTTTCCCTGCTTCTGGAATAAAATCATTCTCATTCAACTAGTGAAATAACATCTGTAAATAAATAAATAAAAACACAAACACTATAATATATAATTTTCTCAAAGCCTGATTTCAAACAAGAGCAGCAGGCGCTTTAAAAATGCATTAAGAAATGACATGGCATTCTCCACTCCATCTTGCTCTGAGACTAGAATTTTGAACTACTGCTCATGGTTTGATGTCGGCGACATTAGCTTTGTAAAATGATAATGTTACAGACATCCTGGAGTAAAAACAAATTTAAAAGATCAACTCCCACTATCTTGTAAAGCTAAGAAAATTATTTTCTATGTCAGTTTTTAAAAAGCTTTGACTTCTATTAAGCATTTGCATTTATTTTAAAAGTAAGTCAAATAGAATTTGACTGTCAGGTGTTTAGATGATAGGATTTTGTATCAGTAACTACTTCATTAGTTACATGTAATAATGAGGTACCACCAGTCAAGAGTTAACCTTAGTCATTTTTATTATAAAGGTAAAGACCACAATGATTTACACAAGTGCTTGTTATATACACTTTAGGATTTGCAGTTATCCAGTTCTAAACCAATTTGATCGTTGTTCAACAAAAGAAAGGCCAAACGTGAATATGTGCTGCAATATTCCCAGCAATGCATTGGCACTATTAAATGTGCCCTTCTGTAATATCATTGTGCAACGATAAGTTATTCAGTGCAAAAGGTAGGGAGGGAAACATTTCTCCACGTCACATTTCAGAAAATCAACAGACAAAAACTATGCACATCACGAATCATGAACTCTTTATCTAACAAAATCCATCATCTTTGCTTCCCATCTGCCATTTGGCTCACACATGTTTCTAGTTCCAGGATCACAAAGCCCTCTTCCCCCTAAACTAGACCCCATGGCCTGAACACAATATGGTTGTAGACTGTGATCTCGGATCTTTGTGTTTCTGGAGAAGGAGCACTCTGCCACTGCGGAAAATCACTCTGAAAATCTGTCCCCAGTTGCAAGGAAGGAGCACTCATGCATGTTAATCTCCATTTGCATTATAGTAAGCTGAGGCCACGAAACAAGGCCTCAGGAGAGACAGCAGCAAATGCTTACACTAGCAGAGCAGCTGTAAGGACGGAAAAGTAACAAGACAACACAGGCACTGGCAGGACAGTGACAGGACACTGGCAGATTAAGGAGGCTCTTGCTCTTCTACTGAGACTGAAACCATCTCTCAAATATCTGCAGGTATGGAAAAATATAAAACATCTTAGATGCTCATACAACACTTGGTAACATTATAAAAAGACAGCCATTATATTTGCTTTTCTTTAGTGCTTTATGTGACTGGCTATTATGATGGTTCTGTTACAGTTGCAGAACAAACTCCTCGAGAGGAAAACCAAATGACTTTTCATTGGCCTACAGAACCAGCTGCGTTGTGAACGTTTTCTTGCTTGCGTACTATGTGGACAGAGCGTAGTAAACTGCTGCTCTGACCTACGCTAGCACCTCCACTGTTCAAGTGGATACTGCCTGTCACATATGCGTTGCATATTTTTTGGAGGAAGTACACGACCGACGTGTCAAGCGAACGCAGGACACGTGTCAGCCATGATGCCTTCGTGTACACATTGTGAACAAAAAGTACTGTATATTCCAGGCTTAAACCAACACAGCATTACATTTCTTCAGCGAGATAAAATCATAAGTAATAGAGTTAAATTTTAAAAAAAGCTCAGTGATGACAAAGAAGCCTCAGCTTTTATTTGTAACCTTTTCACTGGTAATGTTACAATTGTGGCCATATTTGATTTAAGGTGGTCATTTGATCTGCGCTGAAGAACAGGCTGACAGAGTTTATGTTTTGTGGGATCCCTCCTGTCTTATTTTATTTCAGGTACTCTTCTGGCTCATGCCGTCTCCAGCGTGTTCGGTTTCAAATTCTCCACCTTATGGTCCCGACGCTCCCTGACAGCAGTGGTACAGATCTCAATATACTCCGTCACCACTCTTTTACTGTACTTTATTATGATTTTTTTTTTTTTTTTAAAGAAAAAAAGAAGCATGTACTGAATGAGTTAGAGTGAAATATCAGTTTCTTTTCATAACAAATTTCTCCTATTTATGTTATTCCAGGGAGCTGGGGTGAATTTCTGTCAATTATTTCCATTTTGATTTTATAAGGAATGTAGCACTGGATTGTAAATTTAAGTTGGTTTGTTGTTCTTTAAGCAAAGGTTCACCCTGAGGTCCTTACTTATTTTTGCTTGTCCAATGAAGCTTGTAAAAAAAAAAAACACAGGCTTTGCTTCAGTCATTCTTGTACAGATCCAAGTACCAGAAAGAAAGCATGCATGTTTTGTTTTGCTTTTATATATTGTGCCTTGTGCCTGCAAAGCAAGTGGTCATAATACTAAATGATCATCACGAGTGGACTTATTTTCCTGGTTCTTCAAAGAAATTAAATCTAGTTATTTTCTCTTCAAATATAACCCCGAATTCCAATGAGGTTGGGATGTTCAGTAAAACATGAATAAAAACAGAAACAGAAAAACATCTACAAAGCTTCAACAATTAGTGTCCTCAGTTCCCAAACGCTTATTGAGTGTTGTTAAAAGGAAAGGTGATGCAACACTGTGGTAAACATGCCCCTGTCCCAGCTTTTTGGAACGCGTTTGCAGGCATCAAATTCAAAATGAGTGAATATTTGCAAAAAAAACAAAACAATGAAGTTCATCAGTTTGATCATTAAATATCTTGTCTTTGTAGTGTATTCAATTGAAATATGGTTGAAAAAGATTTGCAAATCATTGTATTCGATTTTTAATTATGTTTTACACAATGTCCCAACTTCACTGGAACTGGGGTTGTATTTAAAATGACTGTGACGTGGGATGACCAAGAACCTATGAAGTGATCACAACACATGCATTTTTATATATCAAAATATAATTAAATATGAAATATTATGAATTTCCGGTTAATACCAAAAGCTTCCCAAGAGATCTGAAAATTCCTGGTTTGTACAAGAGTGCAGGCAAAATACAGGCAGTTTAGTTAAAGGACTGAATGTGTTTTTTTGTTTTTTTTTTTAAATAAACATAAGCAAGTTGGCCTATAAGAGGAATATTTCAAACATTAGACCTTAATATTTTTCCAAATCATCATCTAAACTGCTGCTTATTCAGCAGTCCTTATGCTGACTTTTCAAAAAAGGTCTAAAAGCCATTTAAATGAAAATTAATTTTTAAAATGAACTTGAACAGTTATTTCCCTTGGAAATAGTGGCCCTGTTCCGAGGGAGCGCCACTTTCACATTCATTTTCCAATTTCCTCATATAACATAATCATAATATAAATGGAGAGTTTATTGAAAAATGATCATCATCATCATTATTATTATTATTATTATTACCACTTCAATTATCATAGAAGTAGCAAATGTAAAATGACTGAATGAAATAACTGGATGTCAATTTTGTGGCTGATTTTTATTGGTTTTTACTGAAACGATGTCGGCTGAATAACAATAACCAGTAATCAAATCAAAGTAATAAGACTGAAAGAGCAAGACAAAATAAATTAATAAGTAAAATAAGGCAGAAAAGGACAAGAAAAAATAGAATCAATAAATCTCAAACAGTGGCAGCCAAATCACTTTATACTACTACTGTCTGTTACGCAGCCTTGGCTTTAATGGGCGACTTTAATGTGTCTGCTGCTCTTGTAGATCTTAGGAGACAGAAAAAAATATATTTTTAGCCAATGAACACACACATATTTGATGGTGATACTGCGCTGTGTCTTGGTACCGCACTCGCTTCTCTGTCATCCCAGAGAGGCTCAACAAGCACTGTTTGCCTTTTTCCAACATTCTTAGCAGCAGAAATAAGTAAAAATGCAAATCAAGTTCAGAAGTTGTTTTCGGTAGCTGAGCAAACAAAACATTAAAACTTCCCTCAGAGATGACCAGTAATACAGCAGTGGTAATGAACTGTCTCGTTAACCCAGGCTTGCCTCATGTGTGGTCCGTACACATATGCTTTGTCATCATGAAAGTATATTTTACCGCTTTGCACAAATTAGGACCATTTTCTCTGACAAAAATCAAACTTCCTCCATGTCTCTGCCAGTTAATGTGTTCAAGCACTGTGTTTTTTTCGAACAGTGTGAGTCATGCAGCCTTGTTGTACTGGTTGCATGAAACATACAGCTATCGGTGAAAGAAATAGCAAAAAACATACTGTAACCTTCTTCCTTGCCTGTTTAGGGCAGTTAGAACAGTCTTGTCTGTGCTACAGTAACAAGAACATAACCTAATATGAAGAAAAAAAAAAAGTAAGAAAAGAAAAAAGATTGTTAACATCTTCACAGCCTCTGCTATTAATCAGAGTAAAAGCTGCACCATCACACAAATCTTCTTCCTGAGTAATAATTTTCATATAAACAATGTTTCTTGTTGCCATAAAGAAAATATCAAGCTAACAAGCATGCCGCATTGTGTTATTACAATGATGAATGGGAGCAGATGAAAAACAGTCCCTTTCAGTCGCTACACTCGGAACAACACATCACTATGGGCATCGCATCCCTGCAAGACCAATCTGATGAAGTTCTTTCAACACGCCTGTCAAGGTCAGTGAGACTGCTACAGTATATGGATATTGAGCCTTCCCAAGGGAGCATACAATGCTGCACAATTTCCTCAATCTTTTTGCACTTCACCTTGCATTAGCCGCTTTGCAGGACCCTCTGTTTATGACTTAACTGTCTGTTTGGAGGTGAGGTGAGCTAGCACCATGTCTAAGGTGTTACTAAGAGGTGCATTTAAATAGTGCATCTTTGAAGCTTGGCGCCAAGAGAAATGCTCCTCTACTGAGCTCGTCAATCAGCATTCTCACATTCCTGCAAGAATTATTGGGAAAGGGGCTCAGCTTTAAAGCTTAATTATCTGCAATCTCAGCTTTTCATGTCAGCTGGGATGGAAAATTGCCTGGCTCTCATCCTGGTCATATGGTTCATGAAAGGATTTTTGCATAAAATGCCACCTGGTAAAGACACGATCCCACTATGGGATCTAGCATTGGTATTAAATGCATTTTTGTGACGCTCCATTTGAACCAGTTGAGCCTGCTGGTATTATCATTTAAAAAATAATCATTCATAATACAGTTGCATATCTCCTCATGGGGGTCCTCCACGTCTGGAGCTGCATATGTCCTGTGTCGTCGATCTCGGTGATTGTGGGTGGTGCAGCTCACGACGTGGACTGATCCCCAAGA
>JBAMYA010042381.1:0-39995 GCA_037176975.1 Arrhamphus sclerolepis
TAAACTAGTGATTGATCAAAACCACTTGTTAATTGTCAGGAAACTGATCTGCAATAGGACTGTAAAAGTTACCGTTAGTTTGTACCCAAGTTTCCTAACATACAGTCAGACTCAGAGTCAAAGTATCCTTTTTAAAAAAAATAGTTTCACTTGCAAGGAGCACAGCGTGTGGTTACATACAGATATTGTGCTGAGGTCCAGCGCAGCTCATGTGGATTATATGCAGTTACAATTCATTAACAAGCATCCAATCATCATTGAGCATCAACCCGTGTTCAGCTACAGTCCTTGAGTGGAATCACTGGTTCCAACCAGTTTTTTTATTTATTTTTTAATAAGTGAAAGGAAGAGCCCACAGTTTATATATTGTCATTAAATGCATATGTCAAAAAGAGAAATAATTGATATGACCAAGATTACATTGATTATTGTTTCTGAATGTCTGCTTTGATTAATTTTGATTAATTGTCCTTCCCTGTTTAATAACTAAATGAATGAAAATTGATCATGGAAATCGTGGTCACCTTCATTTTTTTTTGTCAAGGGAAGAAAAACCTCAAACCCTGCAAGGTACACAAGCCTCTGATTTAGACTAACTCTCCAGTCAAAGTTTTAATGGCATTATGAGGTTTTATTCTCAGTAACAAAGGCCCTCGGCTTCAGATCTTTTTTTTATTTTTTTTAAGTGCATGTTTAGCTAAAGTTGTCCAGCTCCTCTGGGTATGGGTGCAGTTACAGAAGTCACTGCCAGCAGCACTGCACTGTTTAGGTAGCTTTTTTGCTATTCCAAAAGCAGGATCATTGGGTTGTTGAGACCACTTTAGACGAAAAGGATTATCCAAAAGGTGTCGTTTCAAGGCTTAAATGATACCCTCCCTGGATTAATCCGCCCCTGCTTATGTTCATGAGTGAACAAATAGAAAACGACAACTAGCATTTTATTTGTGCTAAGGAGCTACCATTAGTGATGCAGCTGTATGGAAGTACATTTTAATGGAAAAGGGTGAGCGTCAATAAACGGATTCTCATGCTCAAAACTGTCTTCAGCCTGCTTAAGACGAGTCCAGAGCACCATTTCATATATTTTTAAGCATTTTATTTTAATATACGTAATATAAATGCTTGACAAGAAACGCATGTTGCACCAGCAATGCTTTGTCTAGTTCATCTGTTCAGACTGTTCTTTTTTTCAACGATACCAGAGGTCTTCCAACAGGAGCCACTTCCAGATCCTTTCTTCCTGGACAGGTGGTTACTTAGAGATCAGGGTGTGTGTGGTCTCATTACACCTCATGTCTGCCTCCAAAGTGTCAGAACGTACCTGTGCTCCTCCTCCAAACACTGAAACTTCTGACCCACGCTGGAGCAAAAACTGCTCTGACTGAGCAGGAAGCGCTCCGAGAGTGCCTTGGCTCCACCCGGTGGCAGTTTAGTGCTTTTGCAACAGCTTCTTTTGCTCCTGACTGTTGAATTTGTTCTCTGGACTCGTGAAATTAAGTTCCCTGGGTGCAGTTTGTGCACATACAGTTGAAATTTGCGCGTGTGAAACTGTTTATTGATGCCCTACTTTTCTGAACAAAATATACCTCCATACAGCTGACAGCTTTTTGTTTTTTCAGTTGAAAGGAAAGTGTTTTTGCATGACAATAAATGCGGCACAAGATTTGTGGATTTTCCATGAATAACTGGATTTCTGGATAGACACAACAGGGCTTCTGGTTTTCCCTCCCTGCATTTCTGCGATGGTTAGACCATCTGTTGTTGATGTGAATTCAAGATCCTAACTGAAATATCCCTCTCTGCAGATTATATAATCACATCCAGCTATCGAGTAACTTGCTGTCTGGCTGTGATTACTCATTATTTAAGGTAAACGCATTCAGATTCCCACAACTCGCAACGTGAGTATATATTGTGTACAGCGTAATATATTTAGTTCAGGGGGAGTGTTTTCAGAATGTCAGTTTGTGTTGTTGGCCATTCACTTGTTAAACACCTGAAATTGTCTTTTGATGCTTTTTTTTTTTTTTTTGATAAGAGAATTAAACTTGAAATTGCATAGCTCAGCGGTTGCAGTTTTTAAAATTTGCTGACGCTGTTTATATGTGGGGTTAAATGGATTACAGCTTCTGGCAGTAAGGGGTGATACACTTGATTATGTCTAGTAGTTACATGGGACTCATGAAGGAAAATAAAATAATCATGAATAGAAAGGACTGTCAAGTGAAAACTAATGAGAAATGAAGAGTAGTCAACTTGTACAGCTTGGATAGTAAAACAGTTTTCAGAATAAGGAGGGTATAGTCGCTCAGCAAAGCATGAACGACGAGGAGAGTAATCAAGTACATGAAATTAGGTCTTCAAATCAGACGGTTTGTTTCTCAACAGGATGGAATCGAACCCATGTGGGAAGATGAAAGGAACCGACGAGGTGGCCGCTGGCTGATAACGTTGTCCAAGCAGCAACGGAAATCAGATCTGGACCGGTTCTGGTTGGAGACGGTAGGCTCTAAGTTTTGTGGTAAAACTGATGATGAATGGATTCCATTCCACTGAATACAACAAACTCATGTAACACTTCTGCTGTGATGAGACGATAATACTTTTGCTAAGGCGCATCAGATACTGATGCATTAGAAAAAGCACTAACGAGTCTATAATGTTTTTTGTTTTCTCTCTCTCCCTTGTAGCTCTTGTGTCTTGTGGGTGAAGCATTTGATGACTACAGTGATGATGTTTGCGGAGCCGTGATTAATGTCAGAGCCAAAGGAGATAAGATAGCGATATGGACCACAGACTGTGAAAACAAAGAGGCCATCACACACATAGGGTAATCCGCACAAATCACAATTATTGACTAAAAGGAAAGAAAGCGGGGGTGTATCTATTCATTCTGGACATGGAGTATTTACCTCACTGGCAGAGCCATAAATGCTCATTTAGATCAAACCCTCAACAGAAAAAAAACCATTTTCATTTTTCACATTTCTTTTTGTACTTTTGTGGAAAATCCTCCCATTTGAGGCTTTTTTCATACATGCACTGTTCTCCACTTCTGACGGCAGCTAGATGTGTGGGTGTATTGTCAGGATGGCTCCACTTAGCACTATTCTGTATCAATTTGCAGCTGCCATCTCAACGAGCGTAGTGATGGACGTCATTTCCTGCTGTATTATAATATATACTGGATGTTAGCACGTAGGTGGACATGATTCTTCAGAGTTTCTTAGAACCATATGAGGTTAACGTGAACACTGCTGTGTACCCGTCTGCTCAGCTTCAAGGCAATAGAACGGCTCTTCTAAAGTTTTATACATATATAAACAAAAACCTTTTGTGTGTAGTAGTTACACAAACTGCTTTAATAGATGGGTCATATCTCATGTTTGAATAGAGCTTAAGTATGTTTAACGGCATCTATGTGATGCTTTGGAAATATTCTAATTCTTGCTACAGCCAGATAAAGTAGGGCTTGTGGTTCTGAATGACTTTAATGTTCATGAAGGGTAAAGATTTCACGTTCTTTATGGGATATATCTTCTCTTCTGAACTCGTACTTGTTGTTGTGTTGTTGTTTTTTTTTGTTTTTTAGGCGAGTGTATAAAGAGAGATTAGGTGTCCCAACAAAAGTGATCATCGGTTACCAGTCACATGCAGACACGGCCACAAAGAGCGGCTCCACCACCAAGAACAAGTTTGTTGCCTGAGGACCTGCAGATCCATCTGCCATCTTTCTTTTTTTTTTTTTTTTCTTCCCCCCACTGTCAGCATAGATTTTCTGTAATTTTTCCATGAATGTAACTGACATGTTAATCTACCCAGCTCCCCCCCCCCCAAAAAAAACTTTAAAATGAAGATGTTTCTTTTTTTGTCTGTTTGATGCTGTAACCAAAGCTTTTGTTTGTGGTGAGACGTGCAATTAAAGATGTAGCACTTGTACTTTGGAAACTTTTTAATTTGTTTTCTTTTTGTAATAGTTGGCTGGGGAACTTTAAATTCTTAAAATGAGTCATTTTGCTTAACATTAAAGGAGAAAATGAAAATAAGGCTTTCCTAGTTTTGTGAATTTCATAGAAAAGGAATTTTATCCACAAGTTTCAGATCAATCAAATTCAGTTTTGTAAATCAAAAAATGTTGATGTAGAAAACTGAATTATTTGGAATAAGAATGGATGTTTTAAGACATTTTCATGCCAGTGAATTTGGATTTTGGACTGGATGGAGAAGCAGGCGGCCTGTATACAGAGGCTCAGTCTTCATGCAGCAGTCGCAGGTTTGACTCCCGCCCCGTGACCCCCTGCTTCGTGTCTCCCCCATTCTCTCTGCCCCACAGTCCTGTCTCTCCTGTCAATAAAAGGCCACTAGTGCCAAAAAAAGATACACTACTCACAGAAAATTAGGGATATTGTGGTTTTGAATGAAATTTCACAAATGTCTGGCCAATGAATCACTGTTGTTAGCTGTTATTTTACAACAACTGTATGATTCTAATTTAGTAATCTAGTTTCATGATATAATATCACTGTAGCATGAACCTCTTACATTTTCCATAAATGCCACCCATCAGTCAAATATCCCTAAGTATTTGTGAGTAGTGTAATTTGAAAATGTAAGGACGCCTGTGAGTTTAAACTGCACTGTCTGTTTTCAAGCCTTTCAAGCAATATGAAGTGATGCTGAGGTGCAAATAAGAACATACCAGGACATTTATAGTGCTTTTAAAATGAGTAACTCAAGTTCAAATATTTGCCGAGTTCAACTTATACACTATTTTGTCAAAAGTATTCCTGCCTTGACTCGCAGATGAACTTCATCCCATTCCTGATCCATTGGGTTCAGTATGACGTGGGTCCACCCTTTGCAGCTGTAACAGCTCCAACTCTTCTGGGAAGGCTGTCCACAAGGTTTAGGAGTGTGTTTATGGGAATTTTTGATCATTTTACCAGAAGCGCATTTGTGAGATCACACACTGATGTTGGATTAGAAGGCCTGGCTCTCAGTCTCCACAATAATTCAGCCCAAAGGTGGTTCTATCAGGTTGAGGTCAGGAGCTCATCCACACCAAACTCTCATCCATGTCTTTATGGACCTTGCTTTGTTTACTAGTGCACAGTCCTGTGGGAAGAGGAAGGAACCATCTCCAAACAGTTCCCATGAATTTGGGAGTATGGAATTGTCCAAAATCTCTTGGTGTGCTGAAGCATTCAGAGTTCCTTTCACTGGAACTAAGGGCCAAGCCCAGCTCCTGGAAGACAACCCCACACCATAATCCCCCCTCTACCAAACTTCACACTTGGCACAATACAGTCAGACAAGTACCGTTCTCATGGCAACCGCCAAACCCAGACACGTCCATCAGATTGACAGATGGAGAAGTGTGATTTGTCACGTGTTTCCACTGATCTAGAGTGGAGTGGAGGTGTGCTTTACACCACTGCATCTGACGCTTTGCATTGCACTTAGTGATGTATAGCTTGGCTACAGCTGCTCGGCCATGGAAACCCATTCCATGAAGCTCTGTAGGCACTCTTCTTGAGCTAATCTGAAGGCCACACGAAGTTTGAAGGTCTGTAGCAATTTACTCTGCAGGAAGTTGGCGAGCTCTGCACACGATGGGCCTCAGCATCTGCTGATCCCGCTCTGTCAGTTTATGTGACCATGGAGTTTCTGATGTTCCTAATCACTTCCATGTTGTTCTAATACCACTGACAGTTGACTGTGGAATATTTAGGAACGAGAAAATTTCCCAACAGGACTTGCTGCAGAGGTGGCATCCCATCACTACACCACGCTGTAATTCACCAAACTCCAGAGAGCGACCCATTCTTTCACAAATGTTTGTAGAAACAGTCTGTGTGCCAAGGTGCTTTATACACCTGTGTCCATGGAAGTGACTTTGATTGTTTGGATGGGTAAGCAAATAGTTGCAAAAATGGACCAAATCACTGGAGTTTACTGATGTTGTGACTGCTGACAAAATCAGTCAGACAGACAGGGCTTCACAATGGATAATGACCCTAAACATTCCACGAAAGCAATTCAAGGCTTTTTGAAAGCCAAGAAACTGAATATACCTCAATGGCCAAGTCAGTCGCCTGATCTCAGCCCAACAGAGCGTGCTTTTCATTTGCCGAAGACGAACCGAGGGTAGAAAGACCCACAAACAAACGGCAACTGCAATGAAGGCCTGGCAAAGTGTCTCAAGAAAAAAGAAATAAATCTCACAATTTAGTGGTGTCTATGGGCTCCAGACTTCAGCCATTGACTGCAGATGATTAAAAATGTTTATTTACAATTATGTCACTTTGTCTAAATATGTTGAGCCCTGAAAAGTGGAGGTACTCTGCTCAAAATGGCTGTGATTCCTTATGGGAAAAAACATACTGTCATGAAAAATGGCAAACTGTTATATAATAATCTGTGTGAATAATGTGTTTAAAATGTTATGATTTAAAAATCATATTGGATATATTAAATATTTTGCATTTCAGCAAACAATTAGATTGTATGTCTTTCTTTTCGTCCACACTGGTGTGACGACAATCAGACGTTAACAGCAGATTGCTGACGGGTTTGTACAAAATCTACCTAATCTACTAAGCCTGTTTCGTTTGCTCCTCAGCACACCTTGTACTCCTCTAGTGCTAACAGCTGACACCTGAGGTTTGTGGATTTGATGTTCCTGATGTCCTGATATATGGAACTGCTAATCCAAGCTGACACCTGTGACTGACAGAGGCGTTGTAAATATGCTCCAACTCAAACGTTTGCATGAGGTAGTCATTTTCCATACCATCACAACTATTTCTGATATGAGGTTGGATTAAAGCTGTAATATCGCTCATAATTTTCTAACAATTAGTTCTCTGTACTTCAGAATTGGTCCTAAGCGGTGAATGATTTTGTCATTTTGTGCCTGCATTCCCTCAGCTAATGCTATTGTTGAGAAGTGCTTACGGAGGGTGAGCTTGGGTTCACTGCTCATCTAATCCAAACACACTTTGATTTCTGTTTATGAGCTATTGTGGGGGGGGAAATCAAAGCTTATGCTCACAAGCAATCTGAGGATAGACTTTATAAGAGACTCCCTCACCCGCTCTCTGTGCAGGCTAAGTGACTTACTGCATGTGAATTATGATGAGCTGACATGAATACTCTCGACTGAGCTCCAAAGCTGCTCCTTACGTCTTATTACCAAACCATCAGTCCATTAAGATCTGATTGGCTGAAGGGATTTGCTTCTGTTCAGGTGTAAAAGTATTAAGCAAGAAGGTCTGGTTTAATTTGGCATTTTGAAGGCAGAGGTCAGAGATCTGTGCAGGTTAATTAAAGTTCTAGTCCAAATCTACCAGACTGTCTCACCTTTGTTACTATGGGTAATGATTAATGATGAAACAGTGTACAGTCTTGGTTTGGATTGGGTGGTTTTTTTTTTTCCCCCTTTCCATTTCAGAGACTATCCACCAGGAGGCAGTATGGCTACACACCTGACTTCAGTGTCAACTCTTTCGATCCTCCATAAATGTCTTTGGTTGAGGAAATTGGGTTTTCGCTGAATATGTCTCAGTTGCGCACATCGGGGAAAGACGATATCTCTAAATAGCAGCTGGACACCACTTCTTTATTCTGCTACGCTCTCAAAAACAGATTATTGCTTTGCATTGCATTGTATTGTATTGCATAACTCTCTCCCCTTTAGGCAACTGTCAACCTCCTTCTTACTAGCTCACCTCTGATACACAAGTGCAGGTGGTCTAAACTCAGTGACATGACACCACTCTGGATGAGACTGCAGCATGAAAGGTTGCAGATAGTACCTTGCATCTGCAGGAGGTGCTGATTCCCTCTGTGTTTTATGACAGATGTGTCACTGAACTATTCGCTCAGTGTACCTCTCCAGCAGCTGCTTCTGAGGACTCCAGGCTAGGCTCAGTGGGTAGTTTATTATCCATGGTGCGCCTGACAGAGTCCTAGAGTCAATAATAATGTTGTCATCTTCCTGTCAAAAATAGAGGGAGGAATCTACTCGTTTGCCAAGTAGTATGTGGGAGGCTGCCTAACGCGTGTTCACATAGATGTGCAGCCAAACACAGACGAGCTTTGGAGTTCAGACTGCAGGTGGCACAGAGGATGAATAGAGGTCATCTTTTCTTTTAAGTAGCACATGAACATTTTATAGTGAGTTATCTTCAGACCCAATTACAATAAATTGGGACACTGTGTTCAGTGTTGATAAAAACAGAATTCAATGACTCCCACGACTAGTAAACCCACATTTTTTTCACAACAGCACAAAGATAATATATATCAGATGTTAAACCTGCAACATTTTACAATTTCATTGAAAAATATTAGCTAATTTTGAATTTGATGGAAGCAGATCTCAAAAAGGATTAGACATGCTGTTATTTTATTCATTTTTTAAAATTTATTCCAATTTTTTTGTTTCATGTGTTTATTTTATTCTTCTGTACAGCACTTTGGTCCAATGTGGATATTTTGAAGTGATTTATAAATGATGTTGGTATGGTATGGTAACAATCTGTGAAATATTGTTTCACAAGTTATAAAACATCTAAAGTACATAATATTTTCAAAAGATTTGACAAAAAAAAATCAACACAAATTCTCTGTAGGCAAGGGGCAATGCAGAAAATCAATACTGGATGTCTGTGATCTTTGGGTCCTCGTGCAGCACTACATTAAAAACAGGCATGACTCTGAAATGAAAACCACAGCAGTTACTCAGGAACGCTTTTAGAAGAGAAATGCAGTTTGCGCTGCCACCCATGAATGCAGGTGAAAGCTCTATCATGCAAAGAAGAAGCCGCATGTGAACATGTTCCAGAAGATCTACCACCCTCTCTGGGCCACATACATTTAAAATGGACTGAACCAAAGTAGAGAACTGTCATGTGGTCAGACGAATCAATGTGAAGTTCATTTTTTTGAAATCACAAAGAGGAAAGGGACCATCCAGCTTGTAATCAGCACTCAGTTGAAAAGTCTCCACCTCTGATGGTAGCAGGATGCATTCGTTTCTATGGAATGGACATCTTGCACTTTGGAAAAGAAAACATCAGTTTTAGAGCAACATATACTGTCATCCCGACAATGTCTTCTTCAGGGAAGTCTTTGCAGCTTTCACAGCAAGACAATGATGGTTTTGTACTCCAGGTGTCACGATGTTAAACTGGAAAGACCTTTCATGAGTCTGGAAACATTTAGTTCATCATGAAATGAAGAATATGAGAAAGGAGTTCAAGAATCCTCATGTACTTTTTGCAACTGGGGTTTGTACTCCAATGAAAACCACACAAATATGCATCAGCAGTTAATTTTGGTTTACAGCAATATTTGATTTCCTCATTATATGATAGTATGCAGTTAAGTTAACCATATAAACTTGTATATTCCACTTTTCAATCTGGTGCACCATTGCTTTTCAACATCTGGATTATGACATTTGGCATTGACTTTGACAAAAGAGTGTGAAAATGCCAAAGAAAATTATGTCTCTCTGAACTGTCAATATAAGCAACATTTAAATAAGTTTTAAATTCTGATCATATCAAATCTAACAATGAAAATAAGGAACACAAATTAATACAGTGGATTTCATTAGTTGCATACAATTGTGAGATAAATATTTTGTATTATGTAGACATTTTTTAAAGCTAGAATTTTTTCCTGCCGATTTCTCAGTCTTGTTAATGAACACTTCTGTGTTAATAATAAGCTCCCTGTGCCCTTCACCAGAAACATGGACCATGTGTATCTGAGCTCGCGAAATGACACTGTTCAATGAAGTGAATAACACAGTAAGCTAATTTATTTAGCAGTTCACTGAATTGTGGTATGAGTGTATCGTGTTTGATAGTGTTTGTCCTCAATGACTGCCCTCGACCATGGTGATGTAATCTACACGCTGACAACAGCTTCTGCATACACACCGCTGTCACAAATAAAATACAGCTGCAATAAGGGCTTTCCTTGTTCCGAGAATTTGAACTTGGTAATGAGAATTGTAACAGATCACAGTCCATTACACCATACATTTATTGATGATCGTGGTTAATTCTTTATACCTACTGTAGCAGCCACTGCTGAATCAACTCACTGGGTTCAAAATAAATTTTAGAGCTTCTAGATGTTTTCAGCAGCTGCAGATGAAACTAAGTCTTCTTCACATTGCTCCATTGTACTGGTGACTTGCAGCACTTCCTGCTGGTCCAGGGTGCATCTACGGTTGGCCTCCTGTCGCTTGTTTGGTGATATAACGGGATACACTGACACTAATGGCATAAGAATTGTAAGTTGCACATCTAGAAGGCACTTATGTACCACAAACTGTTGGATTGAGAAATATGGGTAAAATTAAAAAAAAGGAACGGATCACACCGATTCATTTTGTAGCCAATAATGCAAAGAGACCAAGTTTAGTTTGGTTTAACTTGTTGTACATTTGTTACTTTAAAAAAAGTCTACTGACTGTCTAATGACTGACTTTGAACAAGATTTAAAGTAATTTTATTTAATTTCACCCGACACACCAGTTTGGTGTGTGCATTGAATATTTTCAACCTGCGATTGATTCTGGAGAACATGTACGCTGTGCTCCTAGTGTTAGCTAACAAAGCACGAATAACTATCACACTTTTGACAAATGTTTTTCTTTTTAAGTTGTTTGCTCATGAGGTGAAATTGTAAAGGCTACAAGTGTGGTTGTTTTAATGATAGTCACTCTGCCAAGACAGCCATAAATGGTCATTAGCAGCATCAGTGTCATTAGCACTGAGAAAGCCCATCCATAAAGAAATGTAGCTTTTTAGCAAGCTGTTCAATTTCCAACTTGGCAGATGAAAACTGGAAGCTAACCTCCACTTTATTCATGCTTCTGTTTTGCTGCCTGCTTAACTGTGGATCAGCTGAATGACACAGCATTTGCGTTCAACTTTCAGCGCAGCAGTGGATTAAAGTCAAAATGCTGTAGTTTAGGTAGTACCATGTTAAAATGCAGCTTAGTTAGCCACATGCTAAGCAGTCGCGCAACCAGACCAGTGAAAGTAACAAGACTAATAAGGACACTCCAGGCCCTGCTCTAGCTTTTCATATTCAGTCACTTATCCTGGCAGATGCACAGAGGCCTTTATCCTTGCCATCACCTGTGGGCTGTCTGGAAAATAATTTTGTGCTTGGCAGTCGGACTACTCAGTCCCTAAAACTTGCAGAGTTTGTAAAAGAGGAGCCGATGCAACACAGCATTAGCCTACAGAATTTCTTATTCCAGTGTTTGATGGTATCAGTTCAAAATATATATGCATTTTTCAAAAACGCTTGCACTACTTACTTTCAGCATTTGATTAATCTTTGTTCTATTTTTAATATCAACCCGCCCCCCACAGAAACAGGATTCAAGTTAATTTAATATCACTGTATTCAGTTTGATTTATGTTTCACACAGAGTGCCAACCTTCCTTCTAGGAAGCAGTACAGAGAACTTTAGTTTTTTTGTGCGTTGGGTATAATGCAGGTTAGGTCGCTTTTTCGCTGTCTCAGATGATCTTTTGTTACGGCTCTTCCTTGGTCACCCTTTCAGTTATTTGAACATCTTAGTTACGTCTGCCTTTATGTTGGCATGTCACATAGTGCCATAAGTAATATGCATTTGTCCGACCGGGACGGGGCAGGAACTTTGTCTGGTTTTTACCAGAAGCAGGCACAGATGATCACTGCAGGTGGTAAAACCAAGCAAATAAAACTGAAACTGATATTTTAATGTGAACAAGTGCTCTGTTCTGCTTTCACTTTATGGAGAAGAAGGTTGCCTGTATGTGCAAATTCTGGAAAAGTCTACTGTCACTTGTAATACTTTATAAGTGAAACGGCGCAGAATTGTATTCCCTTTTAAAGACCTACCACTGCTTTTTGGCGTGGCCATGAAAGCAGCACATGAACTTTATGCTGCAGCCTCCACGTCAAAAGAAATAAAAGGGATTTAGTAGTAGAATGGAGTGCACTAAAAAAGAGAAATTATGAGTCAGGCTTTGAAATGTCAGCAGTCCAATAGCATCATTGAACCAAGCCATAATGGATCTTGGCTAAAGAACACTCATATTTCTAATTTTCTTAATATCATAGCATACTAGTTATCAATTGCTCTGAAAAATGATAGCAATTACACTTGCAAGTCTGTCAAGGCTTGCTGGTAATAAGAAGCTTTATTCACAAATGAACAGGAAGAGAAGAATTTGACATATATAAAAGTGGTATAAAAAAGAAGGAAAGGTTCCTCTTTATTGTTGTACAGGAAAACAAAGCATCTTAACATTATAGCACTTGTTCCGCCCACATTGATATGTCCTTGAGTAAAAATGCTGAACTCTGATGCAGCTGGTGAATCGTGTATGTGGATAACATAGCAAAGAACATACAAGTAAATGTGCTCATTCTCTTTTATCAGTCTTTCTTCTGTCATTTCAGCCAAGAAGGAGGTCCTCTGGTAGTCATATCAGTGGTCTCACACCTCCAGAATCCAGACTATGTTAAATCTATTACTCAAAGCTTTAAGTATCATCCATCTCTGAGTCTGCTTCTTTGTGCAAATTGGAATTTATTTATTTTTTACCCCACTTTATTTCTTTTCTTTTTTTTTTTTCCAGCAAATTTATATCATCTCAACACTGAGCAGGATGAGCTGCTTCTTCCTATGCAGAGTTTGATCTCGACTCTGAGGTCACCTCATCATGCGTAAGTGGTGTTTCCCTGGCAACATATTCCGTATAAGAAATGCTGATGAAGGTGGTAGAGTGAGTGGAGATCTCTGTCTGGAAAATCTTTCACAGGCTGCAAGAGCCTGAGATGGGGATCACAGAGAATTCATATATTAGTCTTCATGGCAGAGCTGACTTATCAGCAATCCAAGGCGCACACAGTAAATACGGGATGTGGCGGAGAGACACTCTGCTACTGCTTCTTTACAAAAACAAACTCAGACATTTAATTGGCTATCTGAGGTGACCTTCTTAAGCACAGAAAGTTGTCACTGATACCCGCTGACCCTGTTGCTATTGAATAAAAGTCTCATAATAACATTTCCTTGAAAAATTATATTTTATTCTGCTCTAAATATGTAGGCTGCTTTAGACTCTTCTATTCCATCACATTTGGAAAAATAGCATTTTTTGTGATGGATAACTGAAGCACAACATTGTTTGTATAGAAAAAAAAGAAAAAACAAGAAAAAAGCATTACTTGCCCGGCAATCCCATTCTGCGGGATGAAGGCTTATGCTACAAAATCCTGTATGTTCGACATTTGTGACTATACAAAACTGCCTCTAATCCAGGTCTCCAGTGTTTAGGGGAGCGTGCGTATTTTTTCGGTGTCTGTGTGTGTATATCGATTTATTCGCTGTGTAATCCTCGATTGGGACAATGGTCAGCGAGATTAGGGGCTACAGCCACAGCATTGGGCCCTTTTAGGTGGGTAATGGGCAAAAAAGCGTGTTAATTGCCCTTGACTGTTGAAAGTAAATTAATTATTGATCCCTCTCTCGTCGCCTCTTCTGTACTTATGTAGCCTTACAAATCCTTTTATCTCCGGCTTGGAGCGAGAACATTTCCTCTTTTTCTTATCAATATGCGGGCCGGGAAGTGTGAGAATCACAAGCCAACCCCTCTCCAGCCAAAGCCATCTTGGGTTTGGGTTTTTTGCTTGTATTTGTGTATTGTACTGACAGAAGTCCGTCAAGAACTTTTAGTCAGTTTACCGCTTAATGTGATCTGCTGAAGTCTCTCTAACCCTCCCACACTCACAAGTTAAATATTCCCATGCACTCTCCTTTTTATTTGTGACAACAAATAAAACGGAGAACATTAATAAAAACAGCGTTTAGGTCTAACGGCTGCATCATAAAGTAATGACACTGAATATAAAGGCATGGTAACAGTACAGACAACAGTATCATTATTCTACCTATTGATTTTCTCCCTCTGTTGCTGGGAGGAAAAAAAAATCTTATGCATGAAGTGAGATATAAACAACGCTCCATATGTTATACCTGCGTGTATTTTTCCTGCAGTTGCAGATGTCAGAGTGGTTTCTGTTAAAACTGCAGTTTGAAAACTAAATGTGACTAATGTTGAGATGTATGCACATTTGAGAAAGGCAGATGCTGTCATGCATGCCTTTATTTAGCACTCATAAAAATGCAGCTCAGGTTTAACCAGGCGTGCTTTGATCTGTATGTAGTTAGACATTCAGTGACAACAAACCACTTCTGTATGCTATTAGACTGCTTTAGCTTGTCAGTACAAACAGTAAACAAAAACTTTAGAATTTCTTCTTTTTTTTCTGAGAAATGTCTGTATATCTTCACAGATTTAGATGTGAAACTTCACATTATAGTCACAACAAGGATGTAAAACTGGTGTCAGGAGTTGGGATGTGCACTGTTTATTGGTAAATGTTTATCTGTGCACCAGTTTTTGTGGAGATCAAAATAAAAACCTAAAAATAAAGAGTGAATCTGTGAGTTTTCTTCCTCTTCTTTTAATAATTTTGAATTTGGGCAGCCTTAGTCTAAACATTCAGATAGCTGCCTCTGCTTGTAAAGTGGACCTTCAGTTTTCAGTTGGGGTATTGAATATTTATTGAATATAGTTTTTTTTTTAAATCTTATCTTTAATTTTAATTTATTCGTTGTTTGCTCTGCCAGCCACTGTCACAATGAACACCGCTCAGTCTCTCATTGTGCAAGCACACTTTGCTAATGTTGCTGCAATCCGCCCAATGAAGTGATTTTGTTCATTGTATTTCAGGATCCAGTTATAGATGTATGAAAATATATAAATATAATACATGCAAGGGTTAGGGTTGGGTGTCATAAAACTAACTTCATAGTATCCCTGGCAGTTATATCCAGAATAAACCTGGTCCTCTGAGCAGTGGTCTTTGTGAGGTGCCTGGGTAGAGTCTGCTGCCACCTTGGCCTCTTGTTCACCGTCCGTTGGCAGCAGTTGTTCTTGCGAGTTGAGCTTGACTGTTATTAGTTAACTCGGGTCCCAGCTGGTCACCGGCTTTGATCTGCCATAACGCCCTGCACCGCTTCCGACGTACCTGCACCATAGCCTGTATATAACCCCGTGTGACATCACCCATGGGTGCTTCTGAAGTCTCTCTTCTTGTAGCGGTGCTCCACTGGGAGCTGCTGTCAATCAGCACCACGCTTGCAGACCTGGGCCAGCAGGCCAGGTGGTGGTGGGACCTTGCATTTCTTTTGGATGTCGTGTGATAGTGGTCCAATTAGTCCGAAAAAAGCAAGGTGAACGTCACTTAACCAGAGGATCCAGCTGCTTCAAGAGGAAGAAACCGATGAGCTGGAGGAAGGTCATGGTGATAGTGCTGGCGTCTTCACGTTATGACCTTGGCAGCGACCTTCAGGTGGGAGTGAAGATTGCTGCTTTTCTTGTAGCGGATTAAAGCAACACAGTGGAACTTGAAACCCTCCGCCCAAAAAAGCTTGTAAAATTATTTTAGCAGGTTGGATGACATCACAGTCTTGCTGTTACTGGATTTGTAGGTGATATTTTTCTTACCTTCCACATCCTGTGCATTTGAGTTTGGTTGATATTAGGCTGTATTGCTAAAAGTTCCTGTGTTTTCTCACTGGTTCATCGTTTATTTTGTAATAGAAGCTGGAGAATGAGGGAATGTGGTCAGCTTCAATGTTTACATTGGTAACAGACGATTGCGTTTCTCAGCCAGAGAGGGCGCTAAAGAGTACAATCCTACGTGGTGTTCCTTTAACTAAACACAGAATAGTCATTTATTTCTTGGATTGGAACTGAAAAGGGGGAACGGAGGTTATAAATTAGACACACCTGTGACCGGCAGAGAATAGAGGGGGGAAAGAGACGATTAACAGGAAGCTTAATCCAGTTTCTGAACACATTTTTGCCCAAAAGATTAACTTCTTAGTAAGTGAATAGAAATAGTTGGACTTTTGGAGGACTTTCCTGTTCACCACCCTTGATTGGAGTACCACTGATCCCTGGAGCAGACCCACATGATGTGGATTTGGTTTATCCTTGGTCCTGTTCAGATGCAGTACCAGATCTGTGACCAGGACTGCCGGTTTTAACATAAGTTTCTTTTCTTCTGTTCTCCTTGCTTCCTCTGTTCACTTGTTTGTCAAATACATCTCTTTATGTCATACAGCTGCCTTAAAGACAATTGTTCGTCATCACCCTTCTCATTAACCTGAGCTGCAGTTGTCATTCGTGCACAAACACTCACCAGCTGAACTGAACTGTTAAAAATGAAACAGGCTGCTCACGAACTGAACAGAATGTAAATTGAAGACTACATCACAATTTCATTCTTTTAATCACATGCATATGTATATAATACACATCTATTATACGTTACTTTTTTCACTATTATATTGTTTATTTTCTATTATAAAGGGGAGCTTCATCTTTGTGCACAAACATTTAGATAAACTAATTCTTTCTCCTCAGGCAGGGGCATATTGCATGATGCTGATGTCAGGATTCATCAGGTTGAAACTATAAAGGAGCGGTTGAGGGAACATTAGATAACATTTCCTGTCATGAATGGGCCACCACAGAGTCCAGACCTTCCACTGCGAATCCCTCAGATGTGCTGGAGACTTTATGACTTCAATCATATCATCGCTACAAAGTTTGATAAACTTGTATTCGGGCAGAACGCACTCTGCAATTTAATTGTTATTTATTTTTGTGCAGCCAGGGTATTTTTAAGACATATTATTCTTCTATGAGAGGAAGTCCAAAGCTTGCTTTACAGATTTATGACTCTTTATGACATTTCAGACTCAGCTGTCAGCAGTCCAAGATGAAGCCTTCTGTGTTAACCTCTAACCTCCAAGTAATAGCTCAGAACCTGAATTTAATATGCACCTTTACAACCACGATCATCAGTATTAGTTAATGTGGCCTTTGGACACTAAATCTATGTTTTCCAGAAATGGTGTGATGTCAGGAAATGTCATAAAATGATGAAAGTTAGCCTTTAGTGAGAGGAGACTGCACCAGGTGTCAGTTAAGTGCCGTAACCATCATGTTCACACACTGAACGCTCTCATCAAGCACGAGAAGTGAGAGCACTTGTGTGGGATGTGCAGTCTTTAAAATGCCAAGCGTAATGATCAGATCCAGCATGCCTTCAAAAAAAAAAAAAAAATCTAGAATACAAATAGAGCCTTTTATGTTATCATGATAAGACACTGATAACATGATCATTAAGAGTGGCAGGATATTAATATGGTCATATTTGATATCATTGAGCGTATCAGCATTTAAAGTGATTTCCCAGGGATTTTTTCAGCCAGATTTGATCCCAGTCATTTTGAAGTTGTTTCTGGTGTCTTTTGTATTGACCTGAATGATCTAATTTGTGCAGTATTTTCAACTGGTTAGTTTATTATAGCCACCAAATGCAGTTTTTTTTTTCTTTTTTTTTGGGCACCATCTGAAAGGGAATGGTGTTGTGTCCCCGGGAAACCTGCCACTGTTGTTGCTACACAAAACATAGTACAATGGGATGGGAAAGGAAAATGACAAGAGCCAGGAATTCAGGGACTGCAGCGTGACTCCCAACAACAGTTTTGTAGTTCTTAAAATTGTTCTTGCCTTATTTGTAAGCCGTTTAATGCCTTTTCCTGTAACCAAGCTGCAAATACAATTCACATTCATTCATCTTGGTGTCTGTATTTATTAACAAGTTTATCATGAAAGGGACCTTGAATCTCTCAACATCATTTCTTCTATGATTCCCACGACGGAGCTTTAGATAGATTTCATACATTTCTGTGTCCTCGGCGTTGGCAGGGTGGTGTTCATCTTTTTCAGACCAGGATCGTCATGATCATCAAATCCCTCGCATTTATGGCTTTGGTCAGTTGAATTACATCCTTTCATTTTGTGAGCAGGAAAGTAATTTCTTTTTCACTGAGGTTTAAGCACTGACCCATTAACTGTTTCGCCTTGAAGAAAGTTAGAGGCACAAAGTCATCTATGGAATGACCAAACTCCATTTACTTCACTTATTTTATGTCAAGTCAAATTTTCTTTGAGTAAATAGCTTTGAAGAATGTATTAAAAAAAATTACAAAAGTCTAGAGACTTATAACAGATATGGAAAATTTCACAGTGACTGAAGACAGTCTGATGAGAAAGAACGTGATAATAAAATACTAATGTACAATCATGAATTTAGATAAATGAAATATGAAAAGAGGAACAGCGATCCCTACTTTGATTTCATATCAACAGAGTAAACCAAAGATACTGCAAATATGTTTACAAATGTTGTAAATATGTTTACTTCTTCTGTAAAGTTGTACATTTTAACATTTTGGAGCCAGCTGATGGTGGTCATTCAACTGACTTCCTGGTTCGCTCTAAGAGGAAAACCAGGTCCTGCCCTGTGCGAGGAACCCGGCAGATTGAAACGGCTCTTTACTTCGGTGTGATGCCCCATCCTGAGTAAACATGAAGTCACAGTGGAGAGGGAGGGGAGAAAACCCCCCAGCATAACCGTCCTTGGGAGGGGGGCCTTGATTGGTCGGAGGACTGAGATGGCAGAAACAAGTGACCAACAAACACAGCGCGCTTAGTCCTTTTCACTTCTGTGAGGGCAACATTAAAGTACGCTTTAACACATTTTAGAGCAATGCATGCCGCCCAAGGACATCCTTCTTTGGGGGCTGAGGAAGAAGACAACACAAGCAATGACCTGTCCTTAGTAGACGATATATGTAGAATTTATAATAAAAAAACAAAACAAAACAAAAAAGATGATAACCTTGTAATGTAAGAATCACCTTTTTTGTATGCATGTGTTTTTTCTTTTCCTTTTTTGAGTTGGTTTTCAATTTGCATTTCCCATACAGTATCAGTGTCTGCTGATGTGGAGTCAGCTCAGATCCATCATACTAAATCAATGACATTTGTACGCGTGCACTTAGATAACAATCTGTAATTTTTACCATCTCTGCTGAGGAGGAACAAAACAAACTCGTATGCATGAAAAACCGAATGCAATCGAATGACAGTGAGTACACGAACATCATGCGGTTTAACTATGTTCTTTATGTGCTGAAGACAATTAAAAAGTATACATATATATCTGATGTACACGTGAGACACCGTCAAGAAATATGTTTCAGAACAGACTATGGATTCAGAATTTAGTCATTTTATATGGACATGTGGTTCATAGAAACGACGTTGAACCAGTGGCTCTGGCAGGTTCGTGAGTGGCCATTTCCCTCAGTCACATCACTACATGCGACATTTGTGCAGGTAAAGGGTTCTTTCTGTCATTCGTTCCTTCATGTTGTTCCATTACATGGCCCATGAATGATTCAACACTCACTGCCTTTCTAGCACATAGTCACATAGTTATTCATTTTTTATAGCAGTTTTAGCTCAAAAAAAAAAAAGAAAAATCCAACTTTTTCCATCCTGAACCAGTCTATTAGAACATACATAAATAAATTCCATGAAGGTCACTTTTCATGGTAAATATAATACTTGCTTCTGAGCAGGATATAGAATATATAAATATTTATATTTATACATATTTTTTATTGTTTTGCATAGCTTTTGCACCAAGCCCACGTGGTTAATTTTGCATCAGTCACGCAGCAAATGACTTTTCAGTTGAAATACAAAAGGAACATACTCTATGTCTCTAATTGAAATTGAATTGTGAGTGGTGATACACTCTAAGGTCTATATTGAGTCAACTTCTTTTGAAGCCATTTCTTGAATAGAATCTTTTATTAGTAGATGTTTACTGAATGACTAAAATATCTATAAATGCTTTATATATAAAAGTTACTCTGGTTTAAAAAAAAGGGGGAGCTAAGCTGCCTCTCAAACCCTGAAGCTATTAGTCGAAGTATTCTACTGTACAAACATGCATCAACTCTCCATGGCTTCAGCTTAAAAATAAACTCTATAGAGAAGTGAGGCGTTCATACTGTAATGTAATTGACTTCTGACTTACAGAGCAGATACAGAGCTGCATTGTGGACCGAAGTAAGAGTGGATGCTGGATGCTGCAGGCCGTCTGAGGAGCTTGAGGAGGAAATGGGTGGGAAAAAGGAGCCAGTCATGTTTCTGCTGGTGTCTGTGACTGACTCACTGCTGCAGATACACATGTCCCTGACTACAGTGATTTCCCACCAGTCTTAAGAGGACAGTTATCTCCTTGACTTGTCTTTATCTGGTGCGAGTGGAAGACTCTCCACCCACCTGATTCTGCCGCTGTGCCAGGTGAGGATGGCAACCTCATTTTGCTAAATAATTTCTTTTTTTTCCCCAGGAACCTAAGCTTACAAAAGGAGTTCAAAGGGAAGTTATCTTGTCCTTTCCCTCTCTATACGCCCTCCCTCCCCCCTCAATTTAAATCTCTCCACACTCTTCTTTCTCCCTTTCTTTCCTTTCACATCTCAAGATTAATAATGCAGCATAACTGATCCCCCCCCTTTCCTTATTTTATCTTCACGAGATAGTGCTCAGACAGCACAAGCTAATTTTAGAGGATGACACCGCTGAGTGCTTGCGATAAGCAGCTCACAATGAGCGGGACATTATTTTCTCTCACTCAGGTTCCAGTCACTCTCAGGTGGAAACCGCTGTGAACACAGCATGTCCCAGATCTCGACAATTGCAGAAATTGCTGAACATATTTCGCAACATCACTCTGAGCTTTTGGAGCATGCATCCATATTTCCACTGTAACATCATCTTGTAAAAAAAAAAAAAAAAAAAAAAAGAGTATTTGAATGTCATGCCAGGAATCAATATATTGTTTCCCTTCATAACAGATCAGATGTTTGATTGTGAGAGAACAAATGAAGGAATGGAAATTGTCTTGAAGGAAATTATGTTTTGCAGATTGCGAGACTTATTGTACAGGTAACGACAGCCTGAAGACGCATCGTTTAAAAATTTCAAAGAATCCGCACAGAACAGCAGGGGGCTCTAGATCCTTGTTTAGCGCAATAGCTTGTTTAGCATTTGAGCTTTGGGCACGAGTGTTTATCATCCCAAATGTATTATTAATTTCCAAGCCCTTGGAAATATTGACCTCTGACCTAATTATGTTTATTTTATCTTGCCCATAGTGTGTAAATCATCCCAAATCAGCTTTAATTCCACTGGAGTGGAGTTCATCTTGAGTTGAGGCAGAGCAGATTGGATACAAGGACAGGATTATTTGATTACAAACAGAATTTTTCTTGCTTCTTTTTCTCCTTGTATATTGTTATGCTGACGTGTGTGTGTGTGCGAGATCGAATATGATGAGGGAAAGAATTGGAATTTATAAGACGTAATGGATAACATGGCTGTTTGTACAGCAATACTGACAACAGCAGGTGAAGCAATATCTGCTACATTATGGCTTTTCAATTTCCAGGAGTGGTTTAAAAGGGAAAGCTGGCAGCTTATGATACAGTAGAAACTGATTCAGACAGAACCTGCTGCACCTGGGATTTGCTCTTTTGTCTCAAAGGCTGCATAACACAAGAGTTCAGGTGGTACTTGGCTGTAACCTGGGAACTTTATAGCAGTATCACATTATCTTTAACAGAATCTTCTGTGGTCTCGGAGGATATTTTGGTGGCAGTTATCTGCTGGTCTGGTTGTAGTTTGCGCTTCTTTAACCCTTTCTCATGCTGTTAGTGGATGCTGAATACAAAACAATTTTATTTTATTAATATAATTTCATTATTATGTTTGAAACATGGGTGAGAGACAGAGCCATTAACTGTGTGTATATGTATGTATATAAATAGACAGTAGGTCACGAGACCCACTGGTTTGTACAGCGTTTCTAAAGAACATTTTTTTCTTAAACAACGTGGCACCATGTTGTAAAGAGGTGGAGTCAGCAGCGCTGACAAGGGAGCTTGGGACACGCCCACCAGTAAGCTGTATTTAGTTTGGTTTGGTGACATTGACACATGCAGTACAATTTGGGGACATCCCCATATAATTTTGTCCACATCGGATACCAATTTGGTAACCCAGGATGATCATTCACATTACTTTATATCAGTTTCTTTTCATATTGCCTGGTCATGCTCACTTGAAGCATTGCTACTGAAACATTATCTGGAAAACAAGTGCTGCTGGGCCTCAGCGCGACAGGTCTTATGGCTGGTGCCAAGACAGAAGCTGCGGTCAGTCGTGGATGCTGCACGACTCTCCATGCAGCGGGGCCGGTTGACAGACTCTAGGTCCCAGTATAATTCCACTTGTAAGAGTCCTGAAATGATTCTCTGTGAGCGACTCAGCTCCTTCAATCAAGCACCAGCCAAGAGCCTCTCTCATCGAACCAGCTAGCACACCGCTGGCCTCTGCGGTGGGCTGAGCCCTCATTGAGAATGATTTCAGGACTCCTACAAGCAGAATTGTGCTAGGACCTGCTGTCATCTTCCTGGCTGTGAGCCTTCACAGAGGAATGTCTGATCGCAAACACTGTTTCAGTCGCAACATGCTGTTGTTAGCATGGCTAAGCTAAACTTAATCCCCAGATCCTGCCAGACCAACCACAGTGAGTCAAGGTGGTCTGCTAATCCATGCAAGCACAAGAAAACAAATTCTCTTTAAAGTATGACCATGATCTGTTAGATTTTTATTCACTCATTGCTCAAGAGAATTTGTAAGAAGTGAATGGTCATGGCTAGACTAACATGAACTAGCTTCAATGACCCAAAAACTGCAATATTTAAAGTGCCACAGCATGCACTACATACTCAATATTCAGTAACTGTTAAAAGTTTGGACATGAGTAAGTGTGCACAAACTTTTGACTGTTATTGCATATACTATTTTTCTACATACATCGTTATGTCATCAATTTGCATTTCTGTGTGTCATTGCTCTGTGAAGGAATGACACTGGCACCTGTACTTTTAACCTCACATTATTTAGTGTGCCATTTTAGTGGGCATGCTAAAACTAAAAATAAAATATGTGTGATAAACAAAATGTTCCACAAATTGTGTGCTCTTTGCATGCCTCCATGTACAGTGCTTGCAAATGGTACTATTCCCCCTGGAAATAGCATATAATGTACTTTCCATTCTACTTTGCTTATGCCATGGATTCAGACATGCTAAAGAAAAAAAAATAGCATAATGTTTCAGCATATCAAATTAGTAGTTTGTCTAGGATTCTGGATGCATTCGTAGAGCCATTCATTTGGCCAAGGCTACTTTTGACACTAATGGCTCCGTTACAACACTGGCAACTGCTATGTGGCCCAGATGTGTTCCAAAGTCCATCAACCAGGCCAAACTTGGCATGTGTCATATGAGCCAGATGTGGTCCAAATTTCATTAGCTGTTTTTTTTGTAATACATCCCAGGTGTGTATGTGTGTGTGCGTGTGTATTTGTTCCATCTCTGGTGACTATGCGGCAACATTTGGGCAGCCACATTCACCCAGAGTCATTGCCATCTGACAAGGTCAAATGTAGGCCAAAGAAAAAACTGCAGATGGGCCAAGTTTGGGAAAAAAACTTGATATCTGGAATACATTTTTCTTGGGCTGACAGTTGGAACGCTGATCTTATGTTAGCTGTGTTCCCTCAGCTCAGTACCTCTAGTGGGAACATAATCGTAAAATTTGGTAATATTAATATCGATCTGTCACTATTTTTAAGGTCACAGGGAGCAACTGGCCACTTTTTTGGCCAAAAAGGCAAGCATACACCCTGGACAGGTCACCAGTCCATCCCACAGCCACATAGGCATGCATAGTATTAATAATAGAATTTATTTAACTTCAGAATTGTCAGTTTTGATCAAAACCTACAGCATGATAGCTTGTAACAATGTTAATTGTACTATTTGTATTTTTAAAGTCTTTGCTCAGTATTCTTCACAGCACACTTCACCCTAATGACTATGTACAAGCTGCTACGATAATACATTTAATTTTGGCTCCATGAACAATGTACTATTTAAAAAGGGTTAAAAAAAAATCATTTCGCATTGAGATGTATCGCCATATTGTTTTATGTAATCATTTTTGTCACTGGCAAGATTTAGGAGAATATATGCAGATATTCTTGCTGCATTTAGATGACTAATGAGTTTCTCTTGAAACCATACAATACATCATACATTATTATCTTTTTATTATAACTAATGATGTGGGTGATCAGGATTATGTAGAGAAGATATATCACTTCCCTTTCTTTCATTCAAAGAATGACAGTGTTTTATGGCTTTAGCTGGGCATGCAACCAAAGATTTCTTCCGTCAATTTTAAATTGATATTTTCAGCATTGCCTTTATTCTCATAGATTCCTTTTTTTTCTTAATCATGACAGTCATGTTGAAAGTCCAATCATTCACTTCTGAGTAGAACTAAAGTGTGACTATCACATAAAGAACCTAAATAACTCCCAAAAGGAGATTAAAGTACAACCAGAATCATATGTGTTTAATTACTTCTACAGAGGCAGGGAATCAGGATAAAAACTCCCCTCTCTTGCATCTTTATGAGATTAGCGTAACCATATAGAAGTCCCGGCTCCTGCATCTATGCTGCATTGTGATAAATCCCTTCTCTGTAATAATATCCAAGGTAAAGGTCCTTAATAATGCATCTTACTGAAGTGTTGCAGGTAGCCTATTCTTTTAAAAAATGTGATGGATTGGAGTTGAAGACTTGCATTTTATTGCAACACTGACCTCATATCTCACACAACCGGGTGCTCAGCTATTCCTTTTGCTGCCTGACAAGTAAAAAGAGAGTGCATTTGAATTATTTTCTTTTTATGCATTTATATATTTATTTATTTATTTATTTATTTATTTATTTTTTATTGTTTGGTCTGAGGACAAGGCAGCGCTATAAAACTTGTTCTGTGGCTGGCAGTGAAAAATGATTTGCGTGATAGAAAGAGAGCCTTGACCAGTTTTATTGGGTTGGCTTAGAGACAGACTTACAAACATATGATATAAGTGAGGGAAACAGTTTGAATACTCAGATCACTTTATCATTCTGCGCTCCTGGCAGAGTGTGTGTGGTCCAGGCTCTCTGAAGACTGTATCTTGCGGGTTTTCCTTGCAAGGGTAATGTCTTTCAAACTCCTCTGAAAAAGTGCAGGTAAAGAGTTGGTTACAGAGGAAGAGGAACACCTTTGTTTTGGAGATTCAACTTCAATTTGCATCCAAGACTAAGACTGCTTTCTTTCCCTAACCACCTCCTTATGTCCTCTGGACTGGCTTAATAATTAAAATTAAAATGGGAAATAAAAATAACCTAATCAGCAGTAGGTACTCAAAAGCATCTTTCTTAAAAAAAAAAAAAAAAGTTACTGTAATAGCATGGTGACCTTTTCATGAAGTAAGAAATGGGCATGCATGACGTTTCATTCATTTTAGATTGTGCAGTTGCCGTAATGGCTAGCATGCTGGGAGTAAAAAAATAAATGTAGCATACTGAGCCCTCAAACACAAACATTCAAGGGCAGCAGAAGCAGAAATACGTCTTAAACTCCACATTGCTGTCCATGCAGGTGTTAGTTTACATGAATGTGAGAAAACAGACAGCTGGACATTTGTATTTCAATGCCGATTCCATGAATCCTTCTAAAGGTTTCATTGCGCTTTGCAAGCGTACCTCATAGTGCAGGTCCTTGCTGCCCTGTGTGTAGCTGCAAACCTGTTATGTGCCTTGCTGCTTTAATGTATGTCTGAAAGGTCTTACGCATACATCCTGTATGTTTTATATCCTCCGTGTGCTTTCTCTCCACAATGCGTACCTACTGTGTATTATTCATCAGCAGCAGTATGCTCCATTTGTTTGCGTTATGATGAAATTCCTATCTTTTCACAGGGCTTCTTTTCCCACAACCGGTGTTGACTTTTTCAGAGATGGATTTTCAACATTTTGCAGTGTCTTTCGACAGTCCCAAGAGAGCGAGTGAGAAACTTCTATACAGGAGTTTTGGTTTCACACATAAGGGAAAGAGAGCAAAAGTAAAAACAAAGCTGTTTTTGGTAAAGATCTTGACTCCAAATGAATCCCACAAAATACTAAATGGTGAACGAATGAACAGGTGAATCGTGTTTTTCTGCTTTTCTTCCAGGGCTGCTTCTGCCTCCTTGTTGTCTGACAGCAAAAAATATGGAGAAGAAAAAAACCTGCCAAGCCAGATTTGAAGGAAACACATCATGAAGAGGTTAAAAAAAACAAAACCCAAAACTTTTTCTGTGACTGAGAGCACAATTTGAGTATTTGAAGCAACTATCAAGTCAAAAACACCAACATCACACAACACTGTATCTAAGTTTTGGGTAGCCTGAGTCTGAAAATCTGTAATTTGGAGAATCAGATTTGCAGGGAACTCTGACATCACAAATCCAGATCAGAGTAGATTCAGCCAGCATTTCCATCTTCATCTTATCTTCACCCATTTTGCATCATGCAGGATTCACGTCTCTTCAGTGGGAAGAAGCTCACTTTAAGTAGAGGAGGGGTGGAGTCAAATCTTGAGGCTGACTCCACCCCTTTCAACTGACTGAACAGAGCTTTAAAGACATCCAGAAAGGGGAAATTATCTGTATCTCTGTGGTATTTAGACCAAAGCATGTCACAAACATATCATTAAGACTCCTGGAAATATTGTAAAACAGTTGCTCAAACTCAGAATATGTTAAATATATATCTCTAACTTGGCCAAGAACATGGAGGAACCCTGCACATGGTCATGTGGATTCACATCACTTTCTTAAACCCATGAACCTTACAGACGCGGTACAGGGTCAGAATGAGCTCAACTATAATCGACACCTAAGGGCTCCTAAAGTCCGGTATGTGACCTTTAATCAGCACTGGGTGTTGCATAAGAGCAGCAAAATCTGAGTCAAAAGCAAGCAAAGTAATAACCTAAAGTGAAGTGCAATGAAGCCAAAGAATGTGGCGTATTTACTTGAGGTAACCTAGAAGTTTGCTTTACACTTCCTAGCAGGGACTCACATGCAGTAACACGCATGCAATGCCAGATCAACTGCCACAACACAGAGCCCACGAGCAGGGATTGTGACAGACACAGAGGAAGGAAGATTGTGCTCCCCGCTAAGAATATCATGGGGGAATTTGCCTTGGAGGGCGACTAGGCTCCCAGTGTGTCCTAATTTTAGACAGTGTTACAGGGATTTATGCAAGATTTATACATAAATGAGATTCTTTTCACTTGTCCAAGGTGAAGTTCTGCCTTTCAGTTGAGGACAACAGGGCTGCAGCAGACTCCCAAGAACTTGAATAGGAGGAAGCATGCATGTATGTATGGATTGAATATTTTTTCTCTTATTTTTCTATTATACAGTGTCATGCAAAAAAGTTTCTGTCACACTGACTGAGTGGGATAAAAACTCATCAAAAATACATGGAATTAAAACAGAATTTATTTCCAGTTCTAAATGTTTTACGTTGCGCAAAATTAAACTGACCAAAAGAAAAAGGGCAGCATGTAAACGTTTGTACACTCTTGACAAATCTAAGTTCAGAAGTTCGTCTTAACACAGATTTAGATCTTAATTAGCTAGTTAGACTCATGGCTTGTTTACAGTTATTGTTAACACCGTGCGACAGACATTTAAAAGCTTTATCTGTGTATTTGTGCTGTTTCCTCAAACCTCGCATCAATGATCAGCCGTTTGGTGCTTCTCTAAGCTGCTTACTATCACTCTTCAAATAAAAATAATTGGTGTATACAAAGCAAAGGAGAGCTATTACAAGAGAACAAATTATTTTTGGGTAATTGTTTCCTCACTTTGGAATGTGACTAAAAGAATAACTTTGCTAAAGGCAGCTGTTTGTAGGTTTGTTAGAAAATCAAAGCCTGTGTTTGTTCAGGACCTTAAAGATTTAGATATGGAAGATCTGGTCCACAACTCCTGCTCTGGGCTTGACAGATACACGTGTAACATTTCCCTGGTATAGAGAAGAAAGCATATGATTCAACACCATGAAACTGTATCAGAGAACCTTTTTTGAATGTATTTTTCCAAAGAATTTACATTGTATGAATTTTGAATCTGGACTCGACTGGAATAATTTGGATTGTGTGACTTTATGATAATTCTTGTTATGGTTTTCCTGATCTTAAACTGTTTGAAAAATTATGTGTATCATCGTGTACTCATCTTTTATGTAATCTAGTTGCATTTTAAGTGGTACACAACGGGTTCAATAATTCATAAACAGTGTTCTTTACCCATCACCTAACCTAAGCCTGCTGACTGGATCTTACATCGTTAGAGACAGGTCACATGTTTGTTTTTTTGTTTGTTTTTTTGTGCTACAAGCACAGTTTCAGTTTGCTCTTATGTCCACGTTATTTTAATTCAGAGAGAGAGAGAGAGAAAATAGGCAAGGGTGTACTTTGGTTTTTCCTGCCATATCTGTTGCACATTTCCTGTTTGTGCATCTTTTAACGTGTGAATATGCTCCTATGGAGCAAAAATGGTTTGTGAATCAAAGATGAAATAACTGAATTGCATAACACTATTAGCAAGTAATTTGTCCATTTACCTTTCAGATGTTTCCTGCAACAGTTGTGATCACAGAGGTTCTGGAAACTGACCACAGTCACTTTCTACATCAGGATTCAGGGTCCAAAATGTACAACTCTGTAACTGAGCTTGCGTCGATACAGCTTTTCCACAAATGAAACTGTTTTGATACTGGTCTGTGCACTTGTGGAAGGCATGTTGAACAACTCTGTGCCTCGCAGAAATATTATAGGTTAAATGGGTTCAGAAAAGTAACCAATAGCAGCAGAGTTGGGATGTCGGGAGGGCAGCTGGGGATCAAGGAAACACTCAAAAGGCCCTGAAAATAACAAGAAAAAAAAAAGCTACGTGACCTAAAAAAGACAGTTTACGGTCATACTTAATGAGAATAAACAAACATCAAAATAGTATAATGTCGGGCCTTTCACAGAACTGAGAATAGTTCTTGTTCTACATTTAGCTTTTGGGACTTATATGAAGGCAAGAAGATGAGACTTTTCTCACAAATACCAGATACTGAAGAGACTCAGGATGACATGGCTTTAGAGAGGCAGGCCTGAGGGACTGTAGAGATATTGTCCCTTACAGTATGTTCTCTTCAACAGATGGAGAAGTCTGTCTTCATTAGGTCATGATCATTGAAGTTTTTTTTTTTTTTTTTTTTTTTAAATCTTTCTGAAAAGTGAACAAAGTGGGAAACCAGCAATGGATCGAAAAAGCTCATGCTGCCCACTTTCAAGGTTGACAGACGTTGGGAGCTGGCTAATCAGGCTAAGCCTTGGAACAGATCATGGTAGCTGATAAAATTCAGTCACAACAGAGATGTTCTGTATGTGAACTTCTTTTCTGTTTCCTAAGACTACATGTAAGGGACATGTCAATCTTCATGCTCAAATGCAAGATATTGTACATTGAGGATCTTTACCCTGTCTTATCTCAGTCTCAGATTATCCTGAATCATTTATTAAATCGTAGTCGACAACTTTGTTGTAAATAGATGCTATATAAGTAAAATTGAATTGAAAATCTCTTCTATAAACTGACAGCACTATTACACGTTTTAACAATCCTGTTGTCTTTAGAAAAGATTAATGACAGTGCTGACTTCTTTTTGTTTCACTGACAATGGTCTGTTGTCTCCAAGCATTTTACTGTGCATTTTCTTGAGTAAGAGTAGTCTTTACAGTGAGTTTAAAAGATGAAAAGATGAGATTTCTATATAATAGGTGGACTACCTCAGTGATGATGGTTTATTATTATCACTATCTTCTAATAATATTGACCTTTTGACTGAATGAAGACAAATTGTTTTTTGTTATGGGGTTTCAGGTACAGAGTCTGCAAGATTTTATGGTACAGATTCATCAGCAATCCAATCACAAGTCTAAGTATAATGTCTGACTGCCCCATAATGAAAAACTGCAAACACCAGGGTTTTCTAGGATTGATGCTGAAAACCATTGCTTGTGGGGTTAAAAAGTACTTCCATTCCATCATTGTGACACCGAAGAACATAATCCACAGGGGGCATTTTAATTGAGCAACGTCAATTTAAAAGTTCACAATCTCGTCTCTGCAGTCCTGAGGTTGTGTTTCAGCCATTTCTTCCCCACTCTTGGATTTTCATCGTCACTTATCATTGGTTTCATCTCAGCCTATTGGCTTATTAGCATGGCTTCCTTCTCTCTCTTACTGCTCAGTGTGAAATACTTGGCTATTCTTCTACCTTCTTTAGTGAGAGTGATAAAATATGTGCAAAGTGAAGTTTATTTATGGCCTTGGAGGTGAGGCTTAGTGAGCTAGCCAGCAGGCTAAAATAGCGGCAGAGAGCCATGTGTAGCTGCTACTAGCCATTCTCCTGTGGCATTCAAGCAGCCGAGAAGTCAGGGCAGCTGGGTAACATTTAGAAGGAAACATAACCCCAAGCAAAAGCCTGTGGATCACCACCACCCACTTCACATCTCTAACTGCTTGTCCCCACTCAGCTTGGTGATTGGCGACTTTATTCTAAGACATGTGAAGCTGACTCCAGTGCCCATAGCGCAAAGGCGGATAAAGGTATCCACCTTTGTGCAATCAGCTCCAGAAGAGAACCCAGAACAGAGCCAGCCTTCTTTATCAGTTTGTTCAGTTTCTTTGTCATTGGCTGCTTCCCCGACAGATGACTGCAGATAAGATTGAACTCTCTACAACAGACATACTGTAGAGGATATCTTGCTAACATCTTTCTGCAAATACTGAAGGACCTAAGCTTCCTTAAGAAGTAGTCTGCTCTGTTCCTTCTTATAAACAGTGTAGCTCTTGCATCTCCAGTCCAGTCTGTTTTCCAGGTGAACATGAGCGGAAGCGGTTTATAATAAGTTTATAATACCTGTCCACATTAATGACACCCACCTATGCCAGTTGGAGGTCACTCAACTTAATATTGAGTCATTGTGTAACTATGCAAAAACGATGAAAGGATTTTTTCTTGTGCCCTTTGCAATCTGACCAGTGATGATATGTTTAACCACAAGTGATGTTGCTCTGTTGCTGGTTGTGTCAGTGGTGTTCAGAAAAAGATATTTCCCTTATTGACAATTGGAAGAAGCCTGGTTAGAAGAGACGGCATTCATCCCATCCAGAATGGTGAGGCTCTGATATCTAGCAAAATGTGCATATTTGACACTACCCATGACGATCCAGAATTGAGGCCAAGATGCAAAGTCACAGTCTTACACACTTTTCTGCTACTTCTAGGAGACTGACACCTGCCAGTAAAAATAGAAATTAGTCTTGTAATTGATAATTCCAACATGGTGCTGAGTGAAACATAGAATTGATGCCAATCCCCCAAATCCTCCCAAAATCTACCAAGTACAATGTGTCAGAGGCATAAACCAAAATAGCCTCATAAAAAATAAATATGAGTCTCTGTAAGTCAACAATCTATTATCAAGATCTTGAGTGATATTTTCTGTTTGTCAGAAAGTGGCCATAGTAAGAAGAATACATCAGTTTAAACAAGTCAAATCAATCCAGCTATATTATCGTATTCCCTGAAACATGGGCTGAGGCGAAGGAGTAGGGGCCATCCATTACTCCAGCCTTCAAATAAAAACTAAACCTAAATGTAATTATAATACATTTGAAAGCCTTATGCTTAGTCTAAGCCCCCTGAACTGGAAATCAGAAAAGCCAGTTTTGTTAGTGGTAGTTTAACGGCCCCCTGCTGATGCTGATCTAGAGTTTGGACTCTAGACTCCCGTGGTGCCTGGAAAGACAGTCTAACAGTATATTAAAAAAAAGCCCTTAGAAGAATAAAAATAACACGTCATTTGTGGCACGTAAGAGTCACAACTCTATTGAGCCGATTCTATTCCTGCAGCTCTTAGACTGGAAGACTTTGGCTTGGTTGATTAACTTCCTCTGGTCCTGTCCTACCTCCTGACTGTTTCCCTCCTGGAGACCTCTCTGAGCTGACCTCAACCCTCAGTAAAGCTAACTCAGAAACTGATTCCATGATTCCCTTTTTAACATCAGTTGTTTTATTCCATGGATTCATTTCAGAGTATAATGAGACATTAAACTGCATAAGTTCCTGATTTGCAAGTTGCTGAGTTCACTGATAAAAATGCCAGTTAACACTTGAATACTACTCAAAGACCTTGACAGAAGCTTGCTACTGACACATTGCCAACACAGCTCTGATGTCAGACGGGTATCCTGCTTACGATACAGCTGGAGCTCTTGGCTATATGCTACAACCAGTAAGAGAATGGTATCACTGCGAGGAAGATAAACCTGAAAAGGAAGGTTGGAACTGTATCATACCAGCTGTTGGGAATTGTGGCCACTCTAGTCCATGAGAGTGGTAACACCAGCAGCGCCAAAGTGTCATTTAGAAGCGTGACTGTCCACGCTGCTCTGCTACAGATTTTAGAGCTCAGCCAGGCGAAGCCACATCAGTTTACGCATGGCCGACTGAGTTGCCACTTAGTATCAAAGATACCAAAGAGAATCCAGTAAACACCACAAGAAGGCTCCAGACTAGTTCAACGACATTATGTCAACCTGTGAAGTCTGCAAGTAAACAATTGACAGGGTCTCATGAAATTTCAACAGCAAACAAGAAAATGATTCATTTTAGAAGTCAAAATGCATATTTTAGTTGGAACCACCAATTCTTAATTTGAAAGGATGACGGAAGAATGATGAGACAGCATGAAATACATACTCAAACTTGCAGATTGCTGCATGATTCTCACATCTCTAATAAAGCAGTCAGTAAATGAAATGCGATGCTTATGGTTCCACTGGGACCCAAGGGGGCAGGTTTGCATGTGGTTAAATAGACTTTCTGCAAGTGTTTTGTTCACCAAATTTAGTTTGGAGAATCGTGGTGTGTGTTTATGTGATCCCAGCGCTGATCAGTCATTCAGTGTGAACACCACAGTGACCTCAACATTCCTGATTACAAGACACTAAGTTGTGCTGTCTGAACAGGCCAACAGGCTGACAATACTGAAAGTCGTGTGACGACTGTCCAAGACAAGTAATTTTCATGAAATTGTCTGACGTATTATACTCCATGGGCTAAAGCAATCCATTTTTCCTCTGATATATACTGTTTTCTTCCTGTTAGTGAAGACTTTGAAGTCTCAGAGTCTTGCATCCAGCAACTGCAACATGAGTCCAAGGTTCAAGATTTCTGTCTCGAGGGGAAATATGAATACTGAGGAGAATCACAAAATCCACTTTTAAAACTCCTGTTTTTCCGAGCATGAGAGGGAACAAATTACCTTTAAATCCTCTCATAGCATGCTGAACAATGAGTTATTCACCTATTTCATACTATATAAAACCACATATTCAATTTTCCAATAATATGCTGTACGGGAGCTTCAGACTGTAAATGTTCTGCTTTTCAGCATTTTCACTTTTTCTTATTTATTTAAAACGGAATCTTAGTTGAAATAAAAACAAAACAAAAACATAATCATTGTTCAGAGCTAATATTTTACATAAACTGGCTGCAGCATATAATAAGCTACATAAAGGTCTTTTCAGGAAGAGATATCAACTTAGTCCGAGTCATTTTCTGATTGTTTTCCTTTTTTTTAATGAATGTGCTTTCAGATCTCCCGTTAAATGCAGACTAGAAGTGACATATTCAGAATCTAAGTAAGGGTACCTCATAAGATTTATATATGCACCCTGATCTGACACATGTAAGCACAGAGTGAAACTACACTGTTCTTGTCCTCAGTCAGCTTAACACCAAAGTGTCTTGTCTGGTGTTCCTGCTTGAATTAAGTCTCTGTGTGCCTCTCTGAATCTGTTCATGAGTTCCTGTACTACGAGACCTTATCTTCAGTTTACAACACGACTGTGTTTAGAACTCCTGCTGCTTCATTTTGGCTCCTGTCTCGAAAATGTGACAGAACAAGGCTGAAATTACTTTGTGGCGTAGAAGTTGCTCTCTTATTAGGCAACTTTTATGCTACAATTTCTCTGATTTAACTATCTGCAAAAGCTGTGGACACACAGCAGTGAGGCTTTTGTTACATTATGTCAGACATTAATTAGGTTTTCTCGTGTTTAGGATAAACTATAATAGTGACTGAAAGAAAATTACATAGTTTGCTTCTCAAAAATGTGTCATGCACTAAAACATTGTTTTTTGACTTCAAATTACCAACAATGTCCCACCTCAATCCATACTACAGCAGCATTTAATCAAAAATAGTATTTAAGGAATCTATATTGCTTACTATATTTGTGAAAATCTACAGCATATTTTTTATCTGTAGAATCCTATTAAAATACAGTAGAGACTGAACGATTAAGAGTGTGGAAGAAAAGAGGCCTCTTAACAGCTGTTGAATGATAGTTGCATGATGAAAGACACACAGAAGCTCATTTGTCCAGCTGCTTCAATCACTTTTCAACGCCAGACTACAATGACTGTAATGCTTGTCTGAATGTAATTTGAAATTTATTCTAACGTTGACCTCCCAGCCACACTTTGACAACAAAGTACACATGGAAAAGGAGGTGTACCCATGCACTAAAATGGAATTCATTGCTAGAAAATGATTTAAGGCAATTTTGTCAAAGAATTGGGAATTCCCTGTGGTAAGGAGAGTTGAAAATGATTGTTAAAATATATAGATAATGCAATACATATCTAAAGTATATATGTAACAAAAAAGTAGCTGATTGCTCATTTTCTAGGATGGGGTGTGGTGTGTTGTTGGATGCTTACAGCATCGTTCTTTGGGTTTGTAGATCTGCCTTTTCCCTTTCTCATGTTGACCACTGGCTGTAGCTTGAATGGTGAGCTGTCTTACATCTGCAGATTTGGCTCGCTCTGCTGCCCTTCAGGAAAATATTGGCAAAGGTTTTATGTATATTTGAGTTGTTCACACATAATCATGGAGCGCCGACAGGCGATCGATTGCCCACTGATTTACCTCCAACCAGTCAGCGAGCTCAACGACTGCCAAATTGGCCTCAAGAAATTGGCCTTAGAGTTGATACTAAATGCTGATTGGCTGTGCGTTGATTTAAAGGAACATGTACTGCTTTCACGATATATTTTCCTTTGACATCTATGCATTTTTTAACAATGCAAAACCAGATTCTATACACATAAAAAATCCAATAATAAATCATAGCTGAGGAACTGCAGTGGTTTGTGTGCAGTCCAAACCTGACTGACAACCTTTCACTGCTCCACAGCTCTTTGCAGAATGACTGGAATATTTGAAAACAGAAATGTTGTTTGAAGTTGATGTATTCTTACCCCAGCAGTATTAATGTTTACAGTTATACAGTTTACAGACCATGTTGTTGGAAAATATAGCCATTGGCTACATTTGACTAGAGACCAACTGTGGACAACAAAGGGTTTAAACGTCCTCCTGCAAAGAAACAGCAGTTACCAGCAGCCAAGCATTCAGTTGAAACCAGCTACAGGTCAGAGGGAGAGAAAACAACTGTTTATGTAGTTTAAACTGATGAATTATCACTTAAGTGGTGTGTGTGTGTTTTCATTCCATATTTGGACAGAACATCTTCATCAGCAGCATATTGCATGTAAGAATGAACAAGAACATATTGCATTAATTATTATCTTTAATTGGGTAAGGGTGCTTCCTGGACCATGAAGGTCTCCCAGGTTCCACTAATTAAACTCGATGGCTATATGTGTGCATGCATTGCATTTCTTTGCAGAAGCGTAATCGTCTCCACATTTACGAGAAAAGTCTTGTGTTTGTGATTAGTTCTGCATCAATACTCTAGCACACTGGCTGTGGGTGTGTGCCTGGGTGTGTGTGTGTGTCCCAGTTCAGTCCTGTAAACAATCTCAGGGTACTTTTTTTTTTTTTTTTTCTTATGAAACCATCAACAGTCTGAGTGTTAGGTAGGGACCCATTAGTTTCTGGCTTGAAGCACAACATCAAGAGTTTTCTTGAGTACTGAGTGACATCATCTTTGGCTCAAATGGTGCACTTTATTACATTTTCTCTTGTTCCAAAAAGAGTAAAATAAGATCACCTCACTTAACTGTTAGTTACTCATTTGTTATAAAGAAAACAAGATTTATAAAGACCATAACAGGCTGAAATCACTTCAGACGGACACTTTTAGCAGTGTGATGCTGTCAGGGCCACCACCTGTTCCGTAATAAGCAGACTGTGTTGTGATAGACCTCCACAAGGGCAGCTATTGATGTTCACCTTGAGATAAGGGTCACACTCCTGCCTCATAATCCATAAAGGAGCCATAATAGCCTCTTCTTAGACAGACATGGCCCCTTTTTACATCAAAGTAGAACAGAACTGTGAGTGCAGATGGGTACTTTTCTACTTTCACATCATGTACTGGCATGTAGACCCACACAGGCACAGGAATATGGCATGCAGTAGTTGTGCATGCAAATGTGCATTTGGCTTCTTTTGTATGACTTCTTTTTGCTTCTGATAGTGATGTGATATTTTTTTTTGTAATGACTTAACACAAAGTTTAGTTAAGTGCTTAAGTTTGCAGTAGAGAAACCATGCTAAATATAAATGTTTAGAGTCTGTTGAGTGACAAACCTTGGCTCAGGGGATTGTAACTCAAGTGTTTTCACTCATGTTTCCTTACAGTGGCAAGGAAAAGTATGTCTACCCTTTGGGATTAGCTGTTTTTCTGCATTAATTTGCCCCCTAAAAAGTGATAATCTAAGTCACAATAATAGACAAACACAATATTCTTATGCTAATAACACTGAGACAGTCATAATTTCTCATGTCTCCAGTGGACACAGCCATTAGACATTCACAGTGTCGCAGGAAAAATGAAGTCCATAGATTCACAACAATGAAAACTAATTAGACTCAGTAGCTTGCACACATGGAAATCAAATTCATGAAATAAGTTAGATCTGTTTTAAAAGATGCTTTGCTGCTCATAAGCAAAGAAAGATAAGATATGAGTCATGACCAGTTATTGTAAATGACTATGGACAAACTATCCGATCACATGACCCATAGATTTGAACAAAGAGCCTTTGAAGCCTATTTTTCCTCGAACCGCTAGGTTCCATGATGCAAAGAGGCGGTACAAAGCTGTCAAAGCCAAATGGCAGAGCCAATGTCTAGCTGTCAGTCAAGCACGTCAAATTAATGAATGAATGAAACCGATTTTGGTACCAGGCTGGAAATGAGTTTAATTCTGCTGCAAAATTGGAACTTTTTACATGGGAGTCAATGAGGATTTGGTCTGTTTATTAGCCAGCACCGAGAGGTCAATTGAGGTACTGCAACAAAACATACTTCCTCACTGGGCTTCAACCCAGAAGTGGGATGGTTGCTGTTTTGGCCATGCCTCATAAAAGATTTCTACATATTTTGATGAAGCAGTGGAAGCAAGATAGTCTCAAAGTGTTCAGGCATCCATCAGTTTACAGAAAAACAAACTGCTCATAAAAGGAGACATTGTTAGTGCGGTGGCTACTTTTAGAAGTAGGTGCACAACCAGTATGACTCCAACGTAGGGCTGCGACTAACAATTTTTCCATTATTATACATTTTTTGACCAGGTCACCAATCATTATTTTCTGTCACACCATCCGTGTGCTGCCATGAAATAATTAAATTCAAAAATACTTTATCAATCCCGAAGGGGAAAAAAGTAAATACCAGCTGTGTATCACAGGTCATGTATGTGACTCACCACTGGGAGGGCACCATGGAAGTTACAGGCAGAAATTGGCAGATGACAAGCATCGCAAGGGTTGCTGAAATATCTGGCGATACTACTTTTCTATTCACTCTAAAGGCAGCTCTTCTCCAAAGGTGCAACACAGAATCAACAATAAAGCAAAAGCAAACAAACAGAAAACAACAACCCACTAAAAATAGCAAAAGGCTAAAATATTGAAGCCATCACTGAAACTAGCAAACACTTCTATTCATGAGTCTACCGTATGGATGTCAAACTGGCAGCATGTCCATGGAGGAAGCCAGGCTGCTACCCCCGCGACCCGGCAACGGATGAAGCGGAAGAAGATGGATGGATGGATGGATGGATAGATAGATAGTTCTGGGGGGCTTGTATGTAGGAATTCGGAAGGTTTATTGAAGAAAACTACTTCTTCACAAACAAAACCCCAACATGCACCAAGCTTACTCCCCCTCTCGTCTTCTCTCTCTTTTTTTTTTTTCAAAAATCTCTATTAAAAACCTCTATTCCTTCCTCCAGCTGAACTTCCTTCAAAATAAAAGTCCTTGTATATTCTCTGTGGTGTATTCACAATAAGAGTTTACATTTCCAGTGTTACACTTGTAATCTGCATTTTGGAGTAGCTCAGTCAGATTCCAGGACTTAGAGATGCTCTTGAATGACCTGAAGAGGTCAACATTCCTCCTGAATGTTGCCCAGATCCAAAACAGAACAACAGAAAGTGTTTGCTTAAAGTCATTGGTGCTAAAGAAACAGAGAACTCCAATAGTTCACCAACCCTTTCCACCAGCACTGTGAATGTTTGACTGTGACACAAGAAATAATAATTATCTCTGTGCTAACAGCTGGAGAACGTTGTGTTTGTCTATTATTATGGCTTAGGTTAAGATCAGATCACAGTTTGGGGCAAATTAATGCAGAAAACCAGTATATTCCATCGGGTTTCCTTTTTGAAACAACCATGGGCCATTTTTATTACAGAATTTTGCGCTACTCAGTCATTACTTTAATAATAACATTGATCACTGGTTTTATTCACAGATCTGTGACTGTTTTCTCTTAAGAAAGTAATAATTCCGGTATACAGTTTTGTTTTATGCCTGACATAATAGCTGTAGTTGCTCATCATTTGTGTTGATAAACCAATCATTGCAGGTTGCACCAGAACAGGAATGTCACTCACATCCGGTTTAAAACTGTGCTATACTATGTTATACAAAGACTTCCTGAGGGCTTCCAGGTTTAGTCAGCAGTGTGTGATCTCACTTAGCAGGGGCTTTAGTGAACCAGACCTTAATTTAAACATAAAAGGCCCACAGTCCACTCTAAGCCTCTTCAGGATATTAGCAGCTTTAGCCATCAAGGAACATTAATCTGCTTGTAGTGGGCCATGTTGTCTTTATATGGACTGTGCCTGGGAATTATCTTTTTCCTTATGTTGTCCCGCATCTCTTCAGATAACTTTTCTTTTGTATTTCTAAACTACTGTTTAGTGGAAACAAAATGAAACCAAACTAGGAAGGATTGGTGGCGGCTGAAATCGGTTGGTTTTCAGCCTGACCAGACGTGATGAGTGACTGGCAGATCAGCCTCATTTTTTCTTTGCAGGCAAATGAACATGTCACAAATATAGTGACAGCCACACACACTTTCATGAGCATGGCATGTTTACAGTGTTTTTGATAAGTTAGTAGGACAAAAGCAGTATAATAGTGATGTCTGCAGGGTGTATTTCCTACTAGCTGGTGGACTACAGAGGGGTGTATCCAACTTTGTATTACTGCTCAATAATGTACTGTTAAATGTTGCAAGGTCCTGCTTTCTCCTTGCGGTTGTGTGTGGGTTCTTTCTTTCCTGGGCTCTTCACGTGCAGCCTTTAACCCCACACCTGTCTACACTCTGCTCCTGATGAGTGGAGTGTAAAAGCTGGGAAAAATAGTGCCAGAGGCTGTTCAGCGTTGCTGCAAGTGTGTGGTTTTTTCTTGTCCTGTGGTGAATCATGTTTGACTTCTTGAGTTGTCTTTGGAGAGTGGGAGTTCTACCGTTCCTTCTTCCATTTCCTTGCCTCTCAATTCAGAAGCATTTATTGTTACATCCTCACATTATAGCCATCCATCCATCCATCCATCATCTATACCCGCTATTTCCTGTTCAGGGTCACGGGGGTCTGCTGGAGCCTATCCCA